>JAZBHA010000944.1:0-26530 GCA_037464855.1 Iselma pallidipennis | reverse complement strand
TTATTATTGCGATTAAGTATAATGAGCAAAATTAAACATTTTTGGTCACCAGCCTCCCAAAAATGTTTAATATATGAAAAATCAAATTCCATCATTTAGTTTCCAATCAATTCAGACTGATTTTTTTTGTCCTTTTTCATTCATTCAACATTTTCATTAACCGATACGATTATATAAATATAAGAATATTACTAATATAATAATAAAGGAAATTTAAAAATAAAAACAAACAAAAAAACGGTATAATTACAAATGTTGTTGTATGAAATCTAAAGCTATATGATATCAACCATATACATATATAATATATATATATATCTACTATTTTGTCAAGAAACTATCATTAAGAGAAATGTTTAGTATTATTAATGTACTGAATTTATCTGAATTAGAATAGTTGTAATGTAATTAATTATTGTATGTATACAGCATACTAGTTGTTATTTTGTCTTTAATTCCTCTCGCTCGCTCGCTCTCTCTCTCTTCCTTATTTCCAAGCTGTGCAAAAGCCGAAGAGAATTTTACCCTTTTTTCGCAAATGGGGTTTGAATTTTACAAACGAAAGTGTTTTTCACTAGGGCCAACCTGCCGTTTGAGGGCTTCCAGCAGGGCCGAACTGGCTCACCTTGACCCCGGTGGGATATATATAATTTCATAAATTATTAGTAATATCACCGTATTTGTTTCCAATGTAAATGTATTTATTAACAGTAGGAAACGTGGACATACTGTATAATAAATGTATTATAGGGAACCAGTAAAATAGTTCGCGTGTAATGGGGCTCGTGCATTCCCATCACTTCGGTGGAAAATCGCTTCAAAAATGCCGAAGGAGTGTCATTCAACACATTGAAGGGCTGACTCTGTTATTCATTATTCGTTATTTACAGGAAATTTTGGTAGTAAACCCCACGAAAATCGAGAAAGCAAAGGGTCAGACAGGCTTACTTTGGTCTTTGGGGAATTTATAAGAAAAGAAGGTATCTCTTTGGCTGATGATCAAAAAAAATACCTTAAAAGATTATCGGTGGCCCCTCAAACACTATTTGGCACTGGGGGAAATCTACCCAAATCTTTCTTGTCCAGGCCAGCACTGCCCCCCTCCCTCCCCCCCAAGCCTTTCAATTCGTTTATTTTCGCACAAAACACAACATCCAAGTAATCAGTTTTATTAATTTTGCTTCTGTAAAATAATGATGCAGTTATTAACATATTTACGTAAATCTGGAGTGGTTCTGAAACAAGAAATGTCTTACTGATAACCTGTTATCCATGTTATCTGTGATACAATGTAGTAGGAAGATTTCAATTGACTATTTAAAATAGCGACTCTTTTAGTTAAAAATAGGTGTTGAGAAATAAAAGAAAAGACTCTATTTTGCAAATTTATTTCGACATTTTGTTGCAAATATAAAAAATTAAGTTGAATAAAAAAGAAAAAACAGTTAGAGACATATCAGTCTTTCTACAATTTACAAATATTTGTTTCATAATAATCAAAAAATAGAAAACAAACTGAAATAATTACAATATAAATGAATTGGTCAAAATGTAGGAACTGTACTGTTTACTACATTTACTAATTTACGTATTTATATTAAATTTAAATATAATTTTTAAGTGAATTAGGTGTAAATACATGTACAAAACTATCCCAACCACAATCAGCTAATTGTCCTTTCTTATGTAAATTCCAATCAAGACCATAAACAAATTCCGAATGATGTTTAATAATTTCAATAGCATCACAGCCTAATTTATAATCCCATATTCTAGTTGTAAAATCATAACTAACAGATGCCAAAATATTTGGTAGATGTGGTGAGAATTGGACACGTCTAACAGCATATTCACAACCTTTCAATTGATAAATTGGCTGTTTATAATTACGTATATCCCAGCCACGTATCAAACCATCTGAACCACTAGTGATTAGTAAATTTTCATTATATTTACACCAATCACATGATAATACTTCACCATCATGTACTTGAAATGTTGTTGTTGATTTATTTGAATCTAATATATTCCATAATTTTAATAAACCATCACCCGATACAGATGCAAAACAATTACGTATATGTGGTGAGAACATTGCATTATAAACTAATTGTTGATGTCCAATAAATGTATTTATTGATGTTTGTCGTGTCGGTTCCCATAATTTAATTGTACAATCCCATGATGCACTTAATATTAATTGTTGTGTTTTACACCAATCTAATGAATAAACCTCCTTTTTATGTTCGTAAAATGTTATTGTTGGTTTGATTGTTGTTGAATTTAGATTCCATAATTGTAAACCACCATCACCTGATGCTGTCACGATTATTGATTCATCTATTTCTGACCATACAACATCAAATAAACCATCGGACCATTGATATTGTTGAATTTCAATTAGATTACCATCAGTTTTTGAATCTAAAATAAACAATGTACCACCACCAGCTAAACCGTAATATTGACTTGTTGCCACAACTAAACGGTCCGGATTAAATGGTGAAAAACGTACACTATAACCGTGACGATTTGGTGTTAAAAATGACGACATTATTCTAATCTTTGAGGAAAAAAAAAACAAACAAATTACCAAGAATCACATTTCTTTTAATTATTCAAGATTTTTTTAAAATTAAATGAAAATGACAAGGTGGACAAGACTCCTGACAAATTGACAGATGTCAAAATTTAAAAAATAATTGCGACATATATAACCTCAAACACAGAATTGTATTATATGTTGTCTAGTCATCAGGCGTTCACGTTCACAAAAATCTCTGTTTTTTAATTAATGAATTCGTTTTAGTGAGTCTAATTATTTAAAAACACCAATAGAAAGTAAGGGGCTGTTCAGACACGGCATGTTAATGATCATTAAGCAAACGAAGAATCACGAGTCGACAGTCGCAACTTATCGCTGTGACATAAGACAGACAAGGATATCAAATACGCTGTGTGGGCGCTAATGATCATTAACATGCGTGTCTGAACAGCCCCTTAGTTAAAACACGGGATGATAAAATTATTATGTGGGCTTAAAAATGTTCTACACAAATGTTTCTTTTTTTAGGTTAGTTCAGTGCAGCCAATATTTACAATGTAAATAGAACTAGGAACAATATAGGGGAAAAGTTTTTTTTATAGGTTATGTTGATTTGAACGTGAAGCGCCCCCATTTTCTAGTGCTGTAAAATTAAGAGTTTTGTCAAATTTTTGAAAAATGTCTGAACATGTGTTAATGTTAATACCGGTACCATCACCATTACCTCCAGCAAGACTACCTGCACGACTTGCACAATTAGAAGAACAACAACAACAACAACGGCAACCACCACCAAGATCACCACCACCACCACAGATAAAATATGCATGCAAAATACCAGGATGTCCAAGTAGATATTATAAGTTTGCAAGAGATCGAATTATAAATAAACATTTTTTTAAATTTCCAACAAATATACATTTAAGAAACGTATGGGTAGAGAAAATTAATGCATTTCTACCAGACCATTTGAAATTAACGGATAAAGATCTGGAGAATTATCGTAATTTTCGTATATGTGGTGATCATTTTGATGATGCAGCCTATACAAGTACATTACGTGCACGATTAAGTCGTTATGCTGTACCATCAATTTATCAAAATAATGAAAATCAAGAGAATTTAACGAATAATACAGAAGATTTTGCAATTATTCAGGATGATTGTATTGGTAATGAAGTGTAAGTATCAATTTGTTTGTTTGTTTAATGAGGCGAGGTGCAAATTTTCACTGCAAGACTTCTTGCTAAATAAACCTTGCGATTTGGAATCCATTTACCGCCATAGTTACCAAACGTGACAGTCTACAGTTTGCGCACCGGCAACGAAAATTCACATTAGTGTAAAGACTGCTTAAGCATCTCCCTGTGATGCGCAGTGTCACCAATATAAGGGTGCGTACACACGTATAGAGAAGTTCTTCTCCCCTTCTTTTTGTAGAAACGAGACAAAAGATAGTTAGTTGGATTCAAACACAACTCTTTATTTTCTTCTCACTCTTTATGGATATCGATGAAGAAATTGCAATTCAAGCTTCCTCACTCTTTAAGGATTTGCTTGCTTCGCCCAGTAAGCTTAAGCGGGACATTTAAATCACATATCAATCCCTTTTCCTAACACAAATCTAAGCTGCCTTCGGTTATTCCAATCTATTCACGCTATTCGCTCTCGTGCACTCCAAACCATTCGGTTATTGCTTCGGGAGCGAAAAGTGTTAACTCCATTCTATTCGGCAAAGAAAAAAAAGTACGAAGCGGTGCACACCGGGCGGGCATGCGCAGTGATATGCTCCCATATGATGGAACACGTGCTGCCAGAGTTTAAATCGTACTGGTTTGTAATGATTGGTGGGTTTCTTGTTTATAAACACCATAAGCACCAACACGTTCGCTATTTCCCATTTGACTCTATTCACTCCTATGTCACGTGACCTCGTGTACCCAAAACCCTGCACCAAAACCAATTTGCATTCACCGAAGGCAGCTCTAGTATATCTCTGTTCTGTACTGTGCAAACTTATCTACTATTGGCTGCATTTGTTAGCTGTAAATGGGTGGGGAGAAGCTGGAGATGAAGATAAATATGTGGATTTTGTTTGAATTGATTTTAACTGCCAAGCAACTCCTTGAAGATGACGATAAAGATAAAGAGTTGCGTTTGAATCCAACTGATTTTCGCCTTTTCGTTTTAGAGCGAGAGATTAATAAGTATCTACCTCCTGACTTGTCGCGTAGAACAAGGAAATTTTAGAAATGAGAAATCTCTCCGTGTATGTTCACCCTAAGAATAATTACGATTCGAATTTTCCGCCAAAATAATTCGCTTCTCTTTTTCGTATTTGTATTTTGATTTTATCAGTTTTAATGAACGTTCGTCGTAATGATAATAATATGAGGGTGTATCCGTGATAACGAACGACTGTTATCAGTTTATTCATAATAATTACTACATTTGGTTGTTTAAAATTATGGAATTTGAAGTAAGTTACCTTTTCCCCCCGAAAAAAATAAAAATATTACACAAAACCTGAAGCTAATACAGAATATCTAGGTTTATCTCTTTCTAACACAAGTTAACTTGTACGTTCGAAATTTTTGTCCAAAGTTTCTGACAATGAGTTCTGGTCACACTGTAATTCGCAAATGGTAATGAAAAGTAATTCAATTGGAGATTCTGTATAGCTTCCGAAAAATACTTGTTTTTTTTTTTTAAAGCTAACTTGTAATTTACAGACATATTTTGTTCGAAAAGGTACAAAAGATGTTGGTAAAGAATACGAAATCGCAATAACAACATTATTATCATTGCGTTTATCTTTCAATTCAAATATTAAGAATTTTAAAGTTTCAACAAATAACGAATATTGGGGTGATTTTGATGATTGTGTTATTGAAATTGAATATAATACAAATAATAATAATAATAATAATCAATTTGAAATATTTGCTATACAATTAAAACATACTGAAAAGAATTTATGTATTGAAAATATAACAAATCCAAGTGGTGATTATAGTTTCGTTAAATATTATAAAACATTTCAACAAATTAATAATAACAATAATAATAATAATAGAAAAATAAATTTTATTTTATATACAACAGCTGGATATAGCAAAACAATTAATAAATTTCAATGGAATAATAATGAACTAAAAAAAATCAATAAAAACAACGATTTTTTAAATGAATTTTTAAAAACTAATAATAATAATAAAAATCCAATGTGTACTTTCCAATTTGCTCCAATCAATCCAAACGAAAATGAGGAAACTAATAATAAATTTTTATCAAACTTTTATGTATTTACCAATCAAGGTAATTATAATAAGATTTTACACGATATTCGTGATATAATTGCTGATAAATATTC
The DNA here is from genome assembly GCA_037464855.1 of Iselma pallidipennis. NCBI lineage: Eukaryota > Metazoa > Arthropoda > Insecta > Coleoptera > Meloidae > Iselma > Iselma pallidipennis. Next base: position 20,612 of record JAZBHA010000944.1, on the reverse strand, counting down.
GTATGTTGATGATATTTCCAAAGAAATGTTATTATTCATTGATAAATGGTCAAAAGGAGAATTAGGTGGTTATTATAAATTAACGAAAAATGAGATTTTATTAAAACTATTAGAATTATTATTATTACCATATTTATTGGAACCGAATTTTAATTATTTCGAATTGAACCATTTACAATCATTTAATCAAATTATAAAGATTTTCGATATTATTATTATACCTAGTAATAAATTTCAACAAATTAATATATTATTGTGGTCGGTGATTTTTCAAAATCTTATCAAATTTCTAATTAACAATAATAATAATTGTGATAATTTTAAAATTGATTTTAATAAACAAATCTGGATAAAACCGTCAATTCTATTAAATTATAAAGTTTATGAGAATTTCCCAAAATTTTGGATTTATGACAAACTAGAAGCACGTAAAATTTCATTAAAATCGATTTATTTAATTCTATGGAAATTCAATGTTGTTCCTTTAATTTTAAAAATTGTTGATAAAAGTGATTGTATTGCTGTTGTAAAAGTTTTACAATTAATTAAAGAATTAAATTTAAAAAAACATTTTATTATACAAATGAATGAAGAATATTATGGAGATTTTGATGATTTTTCAAAATTTTTATATTTAAAAGATTTACAACAAATTGATGGGGAATTTTTTGAACAAATCCTAGAAACCATCACTATATCAATACAAAATCGATTTGAAATGAATTTAAAAGAATTATACGAGAATGATGAGGAGATTATTGAAACAATTACAAGTGATATATTTTTGGAAATTTTAGAGAATAAAAAAATCATTGGACAAATACCAAATAGCAGTAAACCGATTGTTTATATTGATAGGAAAATTACGAAAATTTATATAAAATTTGAAATTCTGCAATTTATCAACGATCTTACAATTATTATGCATGATAACGAGGAAGATAAACAATTTATTGAAGATCTATACAGATCGAAATTAGCAAGAATGGACAGTTTCAATGATGATGGTAGAAATTTGATTTTAGTTTTTAAGAAAATTCCCGAAAATCTTAAAAAAACATTAAACAATTTCCATATTTTTCGTTTAATTAAAATTGGAAAGCCATACAAACCGTACACATTAGAATGGATTAAAAGTGAAACATCAATCGATTTGTTAAATCAGTTCTATGACGATGATTATTCTGCAAATTTAGAAGAACAACAATTATTCTCAAATTACAATCAAATAAATGTAATTAGTGGTGGTCCAGGTATGGGCAAATCAACATTAATTAATCAGATGTGTCAGATATGTCGTGATAATTTCTGGATAATAAAAATTGATTTAAATCAACATTCACGGTATTTTAATCAAGCGGATTTAACGAAACCTTTGGAATATTTTCTGGGCAAACACCAATATGATCAATTTACAAAATTATGTTTGAATAGTTTTATAAAAATGCGACGAATCTTTATATTTCTTGATGGTTTTGATGAGATTTCACCACGTTATACTGAACCGGTTTTGGAAATTATTGAAAATTTTCGTAAAAATCATTTTTACCAATGGATGACGACACGTCCAATAACATGTAATATATTAGAACAGAAATTCAATATTTTACCATTATCAATTCTACCATTTACTGATAAAGATCAAGACGATTATATTCGAGAATATTTTCAAAATTTCGATGACAAGATGGTGGGGAAATTTTTGAATTTCATACGAAAATCTTTAAAGAATTTCCAAGAAAATTTCACATCAATCCCATTACAAATTCATATGATCTGTGAGGCATTTTCGAATTTATATAATTTTGAAGAATTCAATGAAAATTTCGATATTGTTGATTTATATAAGAATTTCGTTAATAGTAAATTTCAATTATATGAAAATCGTTATTTTAAAGATTGTGATGCTGCCATTTATGATTTATTAGAAGATACACGTAAAAATACTAAATTACAACATCATATCTTATCATTAGTATTATTGTTCGGTGATAATGCAACATTTTTAATTGATCGAAATACAGAAGAATTTTTAGAGAAAATTAAAAAAGGCCGTGAAAAAACCGGTATTATTATTGATATTAATGATAATAATGAGCCGATTTTTGCACATCGAACATATGCTGAATATTTAGCAGCTGAATGGTTAGTTGAAAATCGAAATAATAATAATCATTCACCACAATTGATTTTATTATTGTTTGATGATGATGATAAAATTATGGTACGTTTATTATTCGATATGATTCTAGCAAGAGGAGATAATCGGTGTTTATTTCAAGCAATTTTTAATGAGAATTTGGAGCAATTACAAGAAAATTACCAAGAAAATCGTATAGTAGATATGATGGGACGTAATTTATTACATTTAGCTTGTTCGTGGGGGTGTCGTTATAATTTTCCGAAAACATCAATAAATTCGTATAAAATCTGGAAAAATGAGATTTTCATCAAATTCGAATCGAAAAATATGCGGAATATTATTGAATTCTTATTGAATCGAGGCATTTCACCGATAGTTGAGGATCAATTATTAAATTTTACATCAATTCAATATGCTGATCGTGTTAAAAATCTACCAGCAATTGAACAAATTCTAACGAACCATCAAACCATCGAATTGAATCATTTAAATATTTATAATCAAAACTTTAATATATTAATTTATTATTGTGTAAAATATCAATATCGTAATATTTTACAAAAATTATTAATAAATTTCGATCAGGAAACCGTTCTAATTACAACAGAAGATGAATCTGATAATTTACTTCATGTAGCTGTAGAAAGTGGTAATGTGGCAATTTTGAATTTATTATTGAAAAATGAACATTTTAAACAATCTATTAATAAACAAGATAAACATGGGAATACACCTTTACATTGGGCAATACTTAAAGGACATACAGAACTTGTTAAAATCCTAATTGAGAATGGTTGTGATTTTCGTTCAACAAAATTAGGCAATTCCCCTTATCAACTAGCTATAGAACAATCACACAATGATATTAAACAAATTCTATTAAAATCAGATCCTGATTTAAATCAACAAACGATTGAAATTCCATTAATCCATCAAGCTGCACTTGGTGGTAATTTAGAATTAGTTGAAAATTCTATTATAAATTGTAGGATTGATGTTGATTTAAGAGATTATTTAAATCGTACACCATTACATTGTGCTGCAATGCGTGGTCATTTAGATATTGTTAAATTTCTAATAACTAATCATGCTGATTGTAATCTAATTGATAATTATGGTGGTACACCATTAAATTGGGCATGTGGTGAAGGGCATTTAAATATTGTTGAATATTTATTAGAGATTGATTGTGATCCAAATAAATCAACAAATGATAATGTAACACCATTAATGAATGCTGCCGGTGAAGGTTATTTAGATATTGTTAAAATTTTATCAATACAAAAAAATGTCGATCTAAATTGTGTTAATTCAATGGGTGGTACAGCATTGCATTATGCTACATGGCGTGGACATTTAAATATTGTTAAATATTTAGTGGAATTAGGTGCTGATCTATATATTGTTAATAATAATGGTGAAACAATTCTACAAGAAGCTTATCAACACGGACATATGGATATTGTCAAATATCTTTTACCGCTCTTTTTTAAATAGCCAATCAATGATACCAACTATAGGAAATGTAATATTTTTAATTATGTTTTATAATTCCCGGCAATTATATTGATGATATTTGATTAATTTATTGAATTTCTAAAAATTTAGATTATTATAATTGTTACAATATGTAAAATAAAGTGTTAGTTTTGGAAAAATTGATGCTGGCGTTCCTTTTTTTAGATGTCGTGTTACCAACCTAAATTGATATTGTCTATGGAAATTTAAAATAAATCGATTTAATTATTTTAAAATTTATTTAATGAAAATTTTAAAAATTCCATTTAATTTTCAATAAATACAGACGTGTTTTTAATAGAAAATGAATATTCTAGAAGGAATTTCCGCGTTTCCCGCCATTTTTTTTAGTTACCAAAAAAACCGTAGTTTGTTATAGATGTCAGTAGTGTCGTAATGTTTGGAACGCTAACAACAGTGAACCACTAGAAAAACACAAAGAAAATTTCCAGGTAAATTAAAAAATAATTAAAATATCATATAATTATTAAATAATTATAATTTAATTAATGTTTATTGATTTGATGGATTTTGATTGAAATTGGTAATTATTATTAAATTGAAAAATATGCAACCCCCCTGTTAGAAGTCAATGGGAATGCAGCCATCTTTGTCACAAAAAGAAGGAAAATAAATGTGTAGTTTATATACTCTGTCAAAATTGGTTAATTTTTCCTGGCGCTAAATATAAATTTCCATTAATTTTCTTTAATTAATTTAGTTTTTGATAAAATATTTCTTTAAATTTCCACATTTTACCCCCCTTTCCTATGCAATGTTCTAGATATATAATGGAAGAAACGACGCCAAATGAGCAAACAATTGATGTATCAAAAGATCCTGAATTAATCAAAGGTAAATGGTTTTTAATTGAAGAAAAACCATCATTGTTTGTTAAATTATCGTTTTAATTACAAACTATCTTTTTATAGACGCGAAAGCCGACATTGAAAAAATGGATGTATTAGTATGTGGAACATGTTATCAAAGTTATCATTTTATTGAAGAATTCCAACAACATAAATCATCCACAAATAATTGTAAAAAACCGGATACAATACAATGTGAAAATGAAGAAAAACCACAAGTATGGGGTTTTATATTATGGAAGAATAAACATTTGCAAATATTAAAAGAGAAAAATGATAATAATATACCATCATCATGGGATATTTATCAGAAATGGATAAAATTACAACAACCAGAAAAAGATGTATGGATTATTGCTGGTAAAAATTTACAATATTTTAATAAAATCGCCACATCGAAAATTGAAGCTGTACCAATTAATAGTGAAGCCAAAACAGAAAAGGACCCATTAGCCCTTGATGGTACTAATTCTAACAATATACCAAATAATAATAATAATAATAATAATAATAAAATTGTAGATGAATCTACTAAAAATTCCACCCAAACTACAACAAATGAAGCTATAAAAAGTGGAATAATTAAACCATTATCATCGAAAGTTGTAGCTGGACTAACTCAAGAAGCAAAGAGAGCTGTACGAACAGCCAATGAAAATGGTAAAGAAGAATTTAATGTTGAGAAAATTATAGGGAAACGTTTCAATCCAAAGAAACGTTTATGGGAGTATCATGTGAAATGGGAGAATTACAAAGAGTATGTTGTTTTTTTTCTTTCTATAATTACGTTATATACAGTAAAACTCAGTTATAACGAATTCCACCGAACCACAAAAGGTGGTTCGTTATAACTGTTATTATTTGTTATATCCCTGAATTTGGAAAAAATGTGCAATGCTGTACAAATGATATGATTTTGCTTTTTTCATTGGTTTTTGGAATCATCTCTAGAGCAATGGTTTTTCAATTGTTGTTTACGAACACCCTGGGGGTCCAAGCATTAATTGTCTGCCATCCACTAAAATTTGATTTGTTATTTAGGCAAAAGTATAAAGTTAAGAGTACACGAACTCATAAAGTTGAAGAACCGCTGCTCTAGGAACATTTGTTCGTTATATGCGTAAAGTCGCTTCGTAATAACTGCGTGAAAAATTGCATTAAACAAATAAAAGTTCAAATTTATTCAAGTTGATCTAGTACACCCCCATCACTTCGTTATTTTCTCGACTAGACAATTATAGCGGACAAAGTGGTCTCTCCACGTTTTGAACCGTTTGAATTGTTGTTAATAATAATAATAATTTTAGTCCGACATGGGAGCCTCTAGCACATTTGGAAAACTGTAAAGATCTTGTTAATGAGTATGAAGATAAACTAAAAGCTGAAAAAGAGAAAGAGAAATCGGCACAAGCTAGTGGTAGAGGACGAGGGCGACCACGAACAAGTCAATCAACTACACCAGTGAAAATTGTTGAGACAAAATCAGCAACAACAGCTACTACACCTTCATCACCAAATACTGTCATTATTACAACTCCTGGAGGGTATTATTATTATTATCATTATTATTAATCTTTAATAATAATAATATTATTGTTGTTTAGACGTCCTCAACGAACAAGTAAACAGAAAGCCTTAAATCAAGTGAAACAATGGTGTGGAAATATTTCCGATTCAGATGAACCAAGTAATAAACGTCCATTAGAATATGGTGATGATAGTGATGATTCATTTGGTAAGAAAATTAAATTGGAGGCTGATTCTGCTGATGATACCGAAGAGGATGAACATACATTAACAGTGAAAAAATCACCTAAACTTATACAATATAATAATGGTGTTGGTAAAAAATTACCAGAAAATGTTTTAATACCAGATTCAAAAGGTGTTGTTCGTATTAGTCAAAAACAATTACCATCATTAAGTTCTGGTGTTTATATAATGTCACGTTCATCTGGTATAATAAAATTAGATCCGGCCGCATCGAAAATTGCAACAAGTGGTGGTGGACAAGCTATTGTAAAGGTTGGTCCAAAAATTGGACAAACACAAATTAAAATTATCAAAAAAGATGAAGCAACAAATAAAACAACTGTAGTACAAATGAAGGCTGATAAACCGGTATCACCGAAAACATCACGTTTAGTACAACAAGTTGTTAAAACATCACAACAACAAATGCAGCAACAAAAACAACAACAACAACAACAGCAACAGAAAAACGATACTGAAAAATCTATTAAAAAACCTGATATTAAATCAGTAACAATAAAGATGAAAGAAGATATAATAAGTGATGATGATAGTGATTATGGTTTAGAAGATTTAGAATTTCCAGCCGATTTACCATTACCACAACCTGAGAGTCCACCTGGTGAATTTGTTTTAGATCCTACAACAGGAAAAATTGCTGGACAAGAATACCCTGAACCAGATCCTGAACCGGTTATTATTAACGAAACAAAAGATACTACATCAACTGAAACCATTGATAATATTGTAAAATTAGCAGCAGCTGATATAACTGAAGAAGATCTAAGACCAGATGAACCACCAACTCCAACATCTGCAATTGTTACTTCTGCTCCTGTTTCTACGACAGCACAAACTATTCCTGAAACTAGTACAACAACAAAAACTTCAACAACTTCAAAACAAACAATTACAACAGCAATAAAAACAACAAAAACAACAACAACAGCTCAAAAAGAACCACCAAAAACCACTCAGTCAATTTTAAATACTGCAATAGCAAATTCGAATATTTTACAAAAAACCTTATTATCACCGATGAATAGTCCAAAAACAAAAGTTGTACCAAGAGTTATTAATCAAACTGTTGCAACAAAACCACGTGCAAGTAGTTTAAGTCCTATTGTACGACATGTTACAACAACAACAACGACAACACCTAAACAAACACATTTAATGCGTCCTAAACCTACTACAAGTAGTTTACCACCAAAACCGAGATTTAATATATCATCATCAGTTAATTCAAATACCAGAAATGTCTATTCAAAACCACAACAGCAACAGAATAACATCGTTAAGAAAGTTGGTAGTACTTCTGTTTATAGTAAAACAAAAACTTATTCGAGTCCGGCACAAATTCGACAACAACCACAACAACAGAAAGCTATAGTTACACAAACTCAATCAGCAGCACCTCATCAACAACAACAATCTAAACCTAAACCTGTTATTAGTATGCCGTCACTAAGTGTCGATGATGAACCAACAACTGTAACCGTTACACAAACTCAACAGCAACAACAACAATCTACTGTTGCGGAAGAAATGGCAACAGTTGTTTCAACAGATGGTGACTTGGCAGCTTTCGCATTAGCTGGCGGTGATCGTCCAATGTTTATTACTGGTGATGATGGTACAGTTTATCAAGTTGCTGGACAAAATGAACAAGGACAAACAATTCTTTTGACACAAGATAGTGATGGCCAACAGCAATGTCTGTTGGTAACGAATGATGCAATTGAATCAGAAACCCAACCACAACAAGAACATGAAGAACAACATACTGAAACTCCACAACAACAACAACAAGTTATGATGGTACAGGAACAACCTGTAGAGATGACCGAAGAACAGCCAGTTATTGCACAATTGATTCGAACAGAACCACCAAGTCCTGGTAAGAGAATCTATTTTTAATTTTAATTTTTTAGGAGATAAACTAATGGAAAAATCAAACTTTACAGGCGGTACACATAAAGTCGTTGTAATGTTGCCATCAGGTGAAATGATGGTAACACAAATGTCACGAGAAGAATATGCAAATTTAGAACTTGATAAATAATTTTTGTTCAGTGTACACTTCTATTCCTTAAACCCCCTTCCTCACCCGATTTGTCCCCCTTGTCTGTTTACCCTTTTTTTTCTTCTTTTCATCTTTTATTTTCCTCTCACACAGCATTAGGTTTCTTTACGAAGATGATCCGGACATATGCATGTATCATATAGTTTTCTTCTTTTGTTAACAAGTTTGTAAAAGCATTTATCTTAATTGATATTTATTAATAAAATTATCAAAAAATTCTTTTTAGCGGTATTTTAGCTTGAGCTGTAAAAAGAGAGGATTTTATTGGCGTGGATTTTATATATATACATAAAAATTGTATTATAAATAATATTTTAAGATTTTTTTTGCAAAATTTTTCACCTCCCTTAATTGCTTCAGTATACTATCTATTTACCTCTATGTAACAACCCTCCTAGGGCCTCTAACTAAGGTTCGTTATATAGAAAACACACAGTGATGAATGATCTTATCGTTTAGCTCCGTTAAACAGGGGCAAAACACTATCACACTACATCCGTGGGCCTCGAAATATTCCAACTTTCACACTCATTGTCAGTATTTTTTAAGTGTTTACTGGGTTTGTGGGCGAATACCAGATATGTGAGAAGCCAGACCATCTGCGAAATGACTATTTGATTTGTTTTTTTTTGGGGTCCAAGGGGTGTTTGATGTTTTAGGGAACTTTCTTATTGCAAGTTACGTGGAGCACTAGTTATAAAGGTTATCAATTGATAAAACTGCTCTAAAGAAACTGTAGCACAAAAACGGTGAATATTGATAAAAAGTCATGCAATTTACTATGATGATCTTTTAATAAATTTAGCAATAAAAAAGCCAACACTATCTTGTTCAGGACCGAAACGTTGTAATTTGTCTAATTGATCATCATTTAAATTAGTAGTTCCTTTAAAACCACGACTACCAAATTTCGGATTTGAATCAATTAATTCTAATTGTGGGAAATTATGTAGAGCCCATGCAACAATTCCTTCATTTTCCATTAGTGTTATCGTACACGTACTGTAGACTAAAATGCCATTTATTTTCAATAACTCGACAGCCTACAAATTTCAATAAAAAAAATAAACATTGATGGGGAGTATCTTGTATACAATACGAACATTTTTGAATAGTTTCCGTTGTAAAGGCACATATGAACGTAACACTTTAATTGGTGTTGTATTTAAAAATTGCGGTCTTTTACCTAAAGCACTACACGGTGCATCTAGTAGGATTTTATCAAATCGTATTTGAGACATTCGAGAATTATTCTCAATTAATTTCGTTGAATCAGCTTGAATTATTTCAATTCTATTACAATTAAATTCATTACAACGAGATTGTAGATTTCGAATTTTCATTGGAGTTTTATCAACAGCTATTATAGTACCCTGAAAATAAAAAACATTAAAATTTATATTAAGAATCGAATGTTTTGAATGAATTTACACCTTACTTGGTTTTGCATTAAAGCAGCAATATGTGTTGTTTTATTACCAGGTGATGCACACATATCTAAAACTGTATCATCAATTTGTGGATTTAATACATGACAACATATAATTGATGGGAAATTTTGTAATAATAATGTTCCTATTGGGAAAAAGTCATCACCAATTGATGGACATTTGGAAATTGTTTCAATAACACGTACAGCAATTCCTCTAAAAAATTTTTCAATCAGTAAATCACTTTACTCACAAACAGAGCTAGGCAGTATTCGGTATTTTGAATACTTTTTGACCAGAGCTCTGTTCACAGGAAAAGATAGTACGATGTTTCTGGATGTTCTTGAAATAATCTCCAACGAGTCATTTGAACGATTCCATTACCAATAAACAATTTTGAACCGGTATACAGTTTCTGTAGGCCCTTTTTACATTGTTTTGATAAATCAGCATAGATACTAACGTAATTACCAACTTGTGTCCCTAAAATTGAATTTTTCAACAAAGTCATGTAATACATTCAGTGGTGGATCTGCTATAAAGCTAGTAAAACACGGGGCCAGTCCCTCTTTCAGGACTGCACTAAGGTTCTCGTAGGCACTGGGCCAAAGGTGCCAAAGATGACCCTGCTTCGTTGCTCTGTGAAGGGCCCTTTCAGTGACGTCCACCAAAAATAAGGTAAGTAAATTGTTATAGCTAGCTTTACGATAGATGTACCACTGAGAGCTGTAATGTAATAGATGGTAATTTGGTGGAAAACCTGCAAACATTGCTAGGACTCCTGGTGCATAAAGATGAGCACCTCGTAGAATCGAAGCAGCACACTCAACATCAACTATAACTTCGTTTTCATATCTTTCTAATATTGTCTCTTTATCGTCACTATCGTACATGATTATAACATCAGAAATTATCGAATGTTTTTCAATTTTTATAGAATTTCTCGGAATCATCTGAAAATAATACCCAGAAGAAAGGTGACGTTATTATCGAGACATCCTGTATATTATTAATTACATAATTACCTCTAAAAATTTTGTTTGTAGATAATTCAACATTGTATCAATATCTGTTTTAATTGTATTCACACGATAATAAGTGATTTTTGGTGTGGAACATAACCATTTTAGAATTTTCAAAAATTCTTCAATTTCCATCTAAAATTCGCGCTTTTCTTTAAACCAAAAAAAAACAGTATGACCAACATGATTGAACCAAATTTGACTTACCTCAGTGACAGTTGATTCTTCGTCGTCGTCATCATTATCTAATTTTATTAATAAATTGGTATTGAAATCGACCGGAAACGGTGAATTCGGGTATGGCATTCTATTAATAATAATTGTAATTAGAAATTTCAATTAAAAAAACTGCATTTAAATTGTTTTAAAATAAAAACCAAACAGTGACAATTCTAATAAAGCTTAGGTTAGTTGTATTGTGATTGGTTGTATATTGGTCACGTGATCGATATTAACCAATTAGATAACGTCGTGTTCAAGACGTGGCACATGAAGTGTATTACGAATCTCGACTACTTTACCGTTTTGTCGCCATATTGACATTCGGTTAACACTTTTGGGAGGATTTTCTCTGTGTGTAGTGAATGTGGTAGACGGAACAGGTTTTTTTTCTGTTTTCCCAATCAAGAAAAACGTTTTTGTGGGAAATAATTATTTATCTAATCGATACAAGGTATGTAAATTGATTGGTTAATTTATTTCAAGTGTTTTTATTATTGTTTTATTAATAGAAATTGCGTATTTCTTGTTGAAAATCTTCTTGTAACTTGCAAGTTTTCCAGTGGTAGTCGTTGATATTGGACAACAAGTCGCATCGGCTTTTATCCAAAATTATTGCTTCCACACTACAATTGCATTACTCATTATTAATAATAATTAATCATTGCGGTTTTTTTCACGTAATGAGTACACGTTTTTTTGCTCCAAAAAGTTTTATTGAAAAATCCGGCATGATTTTATCAGATCAATATGTCAATTTAGTTAAAGATTAATAACCTCTCTGTTTTATTTAACATTACACTCATTCTCTGTATGTGTCTTCTTTGTTCTAAAAATACAACAAAACTTCAATTTTAATGTAATACCTACATAGTTGAATGATTTTTTCGTAATCAATTTTGTCTAATTTTTTTTTTAGGTTAAATACAATAATTCTCAACAAGTTTAATATATTATTCATTTAGAAGAACCATATACTAAACGAAGAAAAGAAGAACAAAATGGGGAATGTCTTTGCTAATTTGTTTAAAGGCCTGTTTGGCAAAAAAGAAATGAGGATATTGATGGTAGGATTAGATGCTGCTGGTAAAACAACAATTTTATATAAACTTAAATTAGGTGAAATTGTTACGACTATTCCAACAATTGGTAAGTTATTAATTAATTAGAAAATCAGGCTATAAATATTGCAATTTTTATTGATATGTATTTTAAATAGAAGGGAAATCTGTCAAAGTTATCTATTAATGATGATGCTACGTCATTATTGTGATGACTAATTCAAGTAATTTAGTTTGTATTTCCCATTAATATGGGAAATACTTAATATTTACATTTACAAGCGCCAAAAATATAGTGGAACCTCCATAATCCGTTCACTAACATTAGCATACACCGTTCAGCCGAAGTGTTTCACAATCGGTGGTCCGCAGACATGAAACGAGCAATGCTTCCTAAATTATATCTATCTATATTTTTTTTGTTTTTGTTTCAATTGATAACACATTCACCATTAGTGTTCCGTGGAACTGAAAAAGTAATAAAAGCCCTCCACTAATCGCAAATGATTGAGAAACACCGGTTTCGTCCATTTATTCAGTGTATAACTCAACTGAAATGATTTGAATAAGTCAAAAATTATTTATAAATTAAATATGGGGGATGTTTCAAAAACTACGTTCAATACAGTGTCGGTAAATCTACTACAGTAAGCTATATGAAGAAAAATTAACTGAAAATCCTTCAGTAAGTAGCTCTCATATAAGACGGCATTCCTAGAACAGGGTTTCCCTGGAAATCGCCCACATAATACGCTATTCTTACAACACGGTTTTGGACGGGAAACTCTCTAATAACACAGTAAGGAAAAGGCAAAGCATAGAAATCAAGAAGCTTCAGAAGAGAGTTCAGAGGAGGAAATTTGGCAACAAAAAAGAACATTAATTGTGTATTTAGTTTCTGAATTTTTCGGCAAAATATCGTATCGAGAATACCTGTACTAGTTTGATAATAAAGACCTTTTTTATGCTAATCTCTTGCAATTTAATATTTAAAAATATACAATCTTTAATAATTGAATTTTAATTTGTTCCTTTTTTTTTACAGGATTCAACGTTGAAACGGTAGAATACAAAAACATCAGCTTTACAGTATGGGATGTTGGTGGTCAAGATAAAATCAGGCCATTATGGAGACACTATTTCCAAAATACACAAGTACTATTCTTATAATATTTTTAACAATTGTCGTTTATTTTTTCTATTGTTAATTGTTTTTGTGTGTAAATTAATTTTTAGGGCCTAATATTCGTAGTGGACAGCAACGATAGAGAACGTATAGGTGAAGCAAAAGATGAATTAATGCGTATGTTGGCTGAAGATGAATTAAGAGATGCTGTATTATTAATATTTGCTAATAAACAAGATTTACCAAATGCAATGAATGCAGCTGAAATAACAGATAAATTGGGTTTACATTCATTGAGGAATCGTAATTGGTATATACAGGCAACATGTGCGACTAGTGGTGATGGTTTATATGAAGGTCTTGATTGGCTTTCAAATCAATTAAAGAATGCCAACCGTTAAGAAGTGCAGTGTGTTTAATTAATAATTATTATTATTATTATATATATTTTTTTTGTTTATTATTATATGAAGAAAAAAAAACGAGAAAAAGAAATATGGAAAAAATTAATAATTTTTTTTTAAACTTTTCAAGAAAAAAACAAGCAAACAAACAGTCACTATTGTGATTGTAATTGTACTACTGGGACACTCATTGTCAGTGTTAACTTTACCATATGTTGCAATTACAACTGTCACCTCTACTGTTTGTCAACAACATACTCTTTAAATAAATTTATTCTACAATAATTGCAAATAATTAGTTTTTCTCTTTTTTATAAATATAGAGAGACACTTTGTATGACTGACAAACAGTATATTTGGCGTTAATTTTAACACTTTCCACTTGCACCACCCTTTTTTATTTTATTTTAGATTAATTTTTGTTAGTGACACCGATTTTATTTGTAACATATGGTGAGTTTGCTGTTCATTTATTAGAACTATCTTAACAATAAATAATAATCGAGCTCAGCTCATTTTATTGTTTACCAATTTTCCGGTTATAATTGCATTAAGTGATTGTAAAATTCATGTTTACAATTTTTTCCTTCTTCTACGGTTTCAAAACAGATCGTTATAAAAATAGAAAACTGCATAATACAAGCGCATCTTTTTTTTGGGTTTCTGACAAACAGCGGAGTATTTTGAGTGATTTTTTTATGGAAGAAAACATGTTCTGGTGTATTATTTGCTATATTTCTTCTCAAAGTCTCGTCAACATTCCCGTTTGTCATGCTGTATTATCAAAATAAAAATTTATATTATTAGCTTATTGTCTATAATTTAATACAAATTTTAATCAACATGTTTTGTTTTCTGTTTGTTTCCATTTTTAGGTTTTATTTTTGTTTAAAATTTTGTCGGGAAAACATGTTTATTAAAATCGGTTTTTATGTTTGAAGATCTGCAACAACAACATATTGGATGATTATCACTACCTTATATTGTAAGATTGATAAATAAAAAAAAATTTTTTTGGAGGGAAAAATATTGTTTTCTGCTAAATAATAATAGTTAGTTAATTAATATATAATTAAAATTAAATTGAACATATTTTTAGGGATTTATCGCTTATTGCGATTATGTACGATGAATAATGTGTCAATCATGTGAAAATATTTGTATAAAAAAAATATATATAACTGTGCTTGATTGGTTTTCAATGAAGAGTTATTGACAAAACAAAACATATTTTTTATTTTTTTAGTGTTTAATTTCAAAAAAAAACAAAGTAAATGGAAAAAAGAATTGCAAATGTAAAAAAACGATAATGTAGATTTTTTTAATTTAGATTTTTTAACATGGTTGATAACAGTAGTTGATTGCAGTTCCGCAAATAAATCACATTTCATAAGTACGATTTTTTTGTTTTGTTTTTCGTTTTATGGCCGGGGGCAATTAAAAACATGTATTTTGGCGACTAGGCAGTAAACAGGGGCGGACTGGCCATAAGACTGCCCGGTAAATTTACTGAGCCGGTCCGGGGCCACCCTGGTGGATTGTGTTGTTTATATGCGGCATCCGTGTACAAGAAAATACTTTTTGCGTTTTCAAAATAAAAAATCGTTTAAAATCGACAATATTTCACGGTTTTTTCCCCATTTTGCGGCCAAAATATCGTTGAAATCTTGCATCCGCTACCGCACTCACAATCAGCTGCTGAGTTTCACTGAACACGCCCATAAAGTACCGCAAGAAACATTTAAATAACATATACGTATAGTTTGTAAACCAGAAGATTTATTATTCAATTCATAAACATAGAAACTGTTAATATTAATGTCTTCAAGTTACTTTGACTCCCAGCGATCCATTTACCAAGTATCGAAATCATCATATCCTAAACTTGCATAAAGGGCTTTCCATTGTAGATAACTTTCATTTCTTGGATTTGTTTTCAGTTCTAAATTTTCTCCAATATCTAAGTACACCAAATCACCATTGTCTCCTGAAGAAGCTGTTACCCATGTTATATTTTGTAGCAATTCAGATAGCTCAGGTGTTGAATTTCTGTAATATTAGAGAGTTTTCACAATAGGTACATTGCTAAAACGAACGGTAACGCTAAAAACTAAAATGATTTACCGTTACCGTATCTGTAACGGACAAAAGTAGGCATATTTACAGTGTTTTTGCAAAATTCGCCCACAACTTCAGTAAACGATGATGAATGATGATGATGAGTTACAAGATCCTCTTTAGGAAAGATATTTACATTTGAATTATCATAATCTCCATCTTGCATACGCCATAAATATCGAAGTTCTTCCATGTGACCGACTCTATCTGCCCCTAAATGAAAAACATTATTTTTTTAAAAAGCTGTTATCATTTGAACTATTTGAAGTGAGTGATGATTGTTACCTTCTAGTACAATATCAATACCGCCCATTTTACCATCATAGGAGAAACGATAGAAATACGTGTTGACATATTGGGAAACCAATTCACCAGCACGAATTATTGGTCGTATGGATGTATTATCACTGAAATACTAATCGAGAAACTACTTTACAGATTTGAAGAATACACAGCAAATTTTTTACCCTGATTCCGGCTGCTAAGTTTTCTGATAGTGTCCCATCAGTATAGAACTTTCTAATCATCTCACCTAGTCGTGTACGATTATCTAGGTCGGGAATTCTCATATCTGGTGGTACTAGAAGGTCTAAATTTGCATCGCGATTTTCTAATTTTGATTGAAATTTCTCAGGATCTACAATTTTTTGTTTTGCTTTAAATATTGAAAAAATAACAACAATTTAAAATATCAAACCCATTGATAAATCTAGAAGTAGTTCTTCAGAATTGAATCCAATCATTGTTGGAACTTGAATGAAATTCCCATCTCTAAGGGCTTCATACATTTTTGTTGTAGTTATTGCATCTTCGTATTCTTCTGATTCTATTACCGGTCCGAAGGTATCCGAGATATCAGCAAGTGGCTAAAATTTATTTCTTATTATAATCTAGAATTACCTGAATTTCAAAGAATTAGACAAACCAATTGACTAAATTCTTTAGCTGCTTGATCAAGTTCTGTAGCCGACTTATTTACTAAATATTCGTATAATAATGTAGAATTATTGTTATCATTAAATGTTTCATTAAGTAAACTGCCAAATGTAAAAGCATATCAGCTAAACGAGAAAGATAGGAGTGGAAGTGAAGGCGATGATTCGCTTACTTTACTCTTTATTTTCTCATAATAGGGAATCATTTTTGTATTTAGCCATAGGCGCCAAAGTTCTAGGTACGACTCTGCCTTTAGGATTTCCCTTCTCATGAGGAAGGAACGCTAGTATGTGGCTAGTTATTGTATTAAGGCAAGGTCTTTTTAGCCCAACTATGGAAGTCTTCCACAAGGCCTTAATAGATCCAAAAACAAAATTTCATCGAAAACAGTTACGCCACTGCTTTTGTTACATTTCTGTAAAGAAATTTGTAAATATGTGAATATTGTGTTGCCTATAACCAAATTAACTAATTTTTATTTTTTTCAATGCTACAGTAGAGTCTCGATTATCCGACATAAACGGTACGTATAAGTTATCGGATAATACATCAAGTGAACAGGAGTTAAGTAAAAATATGGAATTTTGTAAGAATAAATCGAAAATTACTAGCATTACAAGTGGTTACTTGTAATGCACGAACGAAAATTCAATGTACGCTTATCTTGCTTAAAATTGTAAACCGTTACCAGTCCAAGAAACGGAAAAAAGTCGTTAAAAGAAAAATTATTATTTGTGGATCAAGCTGTGGAGCTGTAAAAATCGACAAATAATTTTTATTGGAACAAAGTATTTTCTCGCAAGTGTGACTTTGAAACGTGTCCTGTCACACATATCCATACCTAGTAGTATAACAATGCATAGAAATTTAACCGAGAATTCCCATTATATCCCATAAATATTAATCCGTTTCCTTTTGCATATTTACAATGCAATAAGTTATACTCTCACACACAAGAGAAAAAAACATAAACGTTGTAAAATGTACGGTGTCGCGTAGGTGTTGTTGTGCACTATTAGCTGCAAGAGTAAAATGAATGATCCCAAATGATTTATGATAGATAGCATGGTGGGCGCCTTTGCGGGGTGTCCTCTTCTATGGCTATAATAATATAAAAATTTTCGGAGAATGTCCAGTCTAACACCCTCTATTATTGTTAAAGTCGCGCCAATTTAACACGCTCAATTCATTTTTTTACGTATTATTGTTGATCAATAAGCCGAAAGGATAAATACCATATTTTATACTATACCTCAAAGGTATGTTAAATATTTAATGCCTGGAATGATACGGACACCATATCAAGGACGGATATCTGTTCTTTTGTGTTTAAACATTATACGGAGATAGATAAAAGGTGTGTTAAAGGGAATTTTTATGGTGTGTGTAGAGAGAACGCGGACTCTTTCTATTTTCTTTAATGTGTGCGATTATTTTATTATATACCTATCTGACGACTTAAACACTTTGATTTATATATGCATCATTCAATAATTAGGCTGAAATTTTAGTTGTTTATTCGATATTTTTCTATTACATCATATAAACTAATAAGAAGGTGGGGAAAGCCGATACTGAAATTCTAATAATTTCTAAAAGCCATTCTCGTGATTGTCAATGAAAAATCCACGACAATATCTCTACATATGTATATCTGCGCTTATCTATCACGTTTAATCAAAACATTAGAGACAATATGTGAAATAACAATTGATGAAAAGAATAACTAATTAAAAATGCACTTTGGATATCAGATCAAGACAGGATATTAGAGAATACGTTAAAAATAAATGTGACATAATTATAATTATAATGGGAACAGTTTTGATACAATACATAGATTAAAGCAAATAAATACATATGAACAATAATTATTTAAATTTAAATTGTTTGCGTTGAGTTTTTTTATGTACAGGAATCTCGCCACTTTTTGAGAGACACAATTCTACCACCGATACGAGGATACCTGCTATTATTTAATTTGAAGGCGCCTGAAATCATTAGAGTGACTATTCTTCTATTTTGTCAAACATACATAATATATAGGTAAATAATGATGTTCTTTTATTATTTGTTTCGATTTCTTGAAAATAAAATCTAAGAATGATGAATTTTCTAAGAAATCTTCCAATATGTCTTCGTCTATTCGGTTATGATGAAAACAACCACAAATTACAATTCCATTATCATCTAAATTTTCATGTCGGTAATTAATAGCAATCTAGATGTTTTTTTTTTTTAGAGCATTTCTAAATATAAATTTTGTCAATTTATATTAAACGGTAAACACAAATTAACGAAGTGTAAGCAATAAGAGATGTCGCATATAGATTTAACCACTCTTTTTTTATTCCTATTTGTCTAGATGAGAAAAATTGATGAGTATTTTTCAAAAACAAGTCGATAAAACCAGGTTTATATTATTATTTTTCAAGTATGTTGTTGACTACTCGGTTTCATTTTTAGATTTTATCAGAAAATGCGAATAGGTGTGATTCTGGAATTGATTTTAATCTGTTGTCTATTTAAGTTAGCCTCCATGTCTACCATACAAAAACAAAAAAAAAACAGGGCAAAACCTAAAAGGAATCAAATTAGAATGAATCAAAAAATCCTGAATTATTGTAAATAATCTTTCAAGGAATAATAATAACAGAAGAATAGTATAATCTGACAGTTAATTGAGATGAAAACTATAAAATATTGTCTGTGGTCAGATTCATTATGTATTTCTTTTATGTTATACCTATATTTGTGACAACTGTGGACGAAAAAAAAAATTGATCCTAATATTTATTTTAAAAACGATTTTTTTCCTAGAAGATACATTAAATTCTTTTCTTTTCATTAATTTTTTCCTTCTATTATCCTAATTCCAAACCATAGTGGCGACTGATTTTAATCTTTTGTCTGCACAAAAAATTTGTTGTCGATCATATTGATGCACTCCATTATGGGAAAGATGGCAAAAATGAATAATGATTACAGTTAAACGTATTTAAATTGCAAAAAAAGCAAAGAATATACTATGTATTTTGCTATTAAAATACATATGATCTATTTTTTGGTAAGTATTTTTGTATGAAGCTTTTAGAAAGGGCTGCATTGTAAAACGGGTTTTCCTTTTCGCAAATGTGTGTTACATACTATTTTTTCCGTTACATCGAATTAAAACTTTATGACACAATAGAACAAAACACGTATAGGTACAGACAAATTTTTGGTATTTGATAACAACGATACATACGAAATAAAGTTATATAATGCCCTTTGTTGTTACAAGTTGTCTAATCAGTTGAATTTAAGACATCGACCAGTCAACATCAGGATTTTTCTAATTTATTAATTTAAATAAACTAGTCAGTGTCTTGGAGATAGTATGTGTTGTGTGATTGAATTAGTGCGGGGGTGAAATTATACCAATAATCAATGGTGGAGGACTACACAACCTTATTGGAGAGGTTCAGCAAAAGGGTATCATCGAAAAGGTAAGTTCTAGTAGTGATTTTTTCTAATAATTTTTGGTTTGGTGGCCCCTCAAACGCTATTCGGCCCCAAGGAAAATCTCCCCATATCCCCCTCTGTCCAGTCCGGTACTGTACTAAAATGACAAATTCCAAATAATATTGAGTGTTTAGGGGACACCTTTAGATTATTTAAATTATATAGGTACTAGAGTTTTTCATTTGCATTGCTTAGCTGAATTTTATTATATTTAAATTATATTCATAATTGAAAATATGCAATCTCAATTATTCTCATATAAGAATTTGTAAATGTTTGTTCATTAACAAGAGATAAACAAATGCAATAAACAGTTAGACAATGAATCTATACCAGTGATTCTCAACCACTGTGCCGCGGCACTTTAGTGTGCCGCGAAATTCTTGAAGTGTGCCGCCAAATTTTACGAATCCATACAATAAAA
>JAZBHA010000943.1:7491-29033 GCA_037464855.1 Iselma pallidipennis | reverse complement strand
TCCCATTTGACTCTATTCACTCCTATGTCACGTGACCTCGTGTACCCAAAACCCTGCACCAAAACCGTTTTGCATTAACCGAAGGCAGCTTAGGTAATACCGATTTTAAGCCATGTTGGTGAAACTGGAAATAAGATAAGTGGGTGTATAAAAGGAGGGCTTTATTTATTATTTGCAACTACGAAAACGTATTAATGACTACTTTTCAAATCAATTTGATGATAAGATTCGAATGTTTTTGATTCCAGTCCTGAAATTCTGAATATTTTTGATTTATTAATACCGTTTTCTGATCAAAAATTGGCAATCTCTTACTTTTGGATCTAATTGTAAGTGTAGATCTTTCTCAATATGTAGTAGCCGTCCAACCTAAGAACAACATTGGGCGGGAGTGCGTAATGAAAATAAAGGTTCGCGCCCACGGAACTTAAAGATAACAGTGACGTGCCCTATATTTTTGCTAACATTAAACCTCTATTCGTACATCTTTCACGCTGTCACTGTAGCCAAAACCTCTTAATCCCTAGGTTTGTTTATCTAAAATATCCGACCGCATCCAAAATACGCATCGATTTGGTTCTTCTTAGCTTGGACAGTTTATATTTAAATATAAACTATAGGATGATCCAAACGAAAATACAAAAAAATAAAGAAATTAGAAAAACAACATTGTCTAGTCTGACAATGGGTAAAAACAATGTGTAATAATGACGTGAATAACGGAAAGTAGAAAAAAAAACGATCACTATCAGGTTTAAGTGATTCCCATTTTTGTTCGGTTCATTTACAAACCAACACCGGAACGAACGATTTTTGTCTGGATAAACATCTTAGAAGCACTAGTCACGATTAACGAACAGAATATCATTTCATTAGTGACTCCACTGACAAAGCCAATCAATCACGAATCAGATGCAGAAATGATTCTTCTATACAGTAAAACATCGATTATGCGAATAATTGATATCAGATCTGTTCCGGAGAGCTAATTTTCCGAATACTTGATCGAGTTTACCATTAAAAGTATCAGAAACAAACTTGTCTGAGTAGCTGGGGGAGTATCGAAATGTAAATCGCAATGCTTCGATGAAGTTTCAGGTCTTTTTTTGGACAATTCTGGTTCACCAAAACACCCTACGATAAGGCGTAGATACTAAAACTGGAAACAGTTTATCGATAGCCGTTACTGTTACGGTCTCTGAGATCTGAGTGTGACATACAAAACAAAACTAATAAAACTATGAAGAATCATAAAATGAAAAGTGTTTTCCTACAAAGTATTTCCTTTCAATGTATATGTTAATTATCTTATATGCAATATAAATTTATATACCTAAGTATAATAAAATCAATAGTGCATTCTGATATGACTAGATCAATAGATTCTAGTTAATGTGCACGATCAACCGTTCTATTTTAATTATTTCATTCGTTGTTGACCTCGTTCTATATGAGTTTGGAATTTTATTCTACATTACATTGCGAATTAGTCAAGCTAGAAGAATTTTTGATTTTTCTAATAATACTCCCACCCCCGACCCAAAACACTAAAAACATAAAACCAGAAGCTAACGAAAAAAAAACACATCGTTCCATATATGCAAAATGAGACAACCAACAACCAATAAAAGACCATAAAATGATCCTTCTTCATGCTCAAAGAACTAAGAACAGACAGAGAGAGATTGTAGTGTGGGTGACATTTTTCACATAGATAGAGGAAGAATTCTATAAAGACCTTGTTGTTACATATTTTATTCATATCATAAACCATATCCACACACTCATACATTCAAGATATCAACAAGGAATTAATGAATTATGACCCTGGTTGGATTGGGATCCGGGTGAACGTTTTTTTTCTTCTTATTTTATTGTTATTACTGGAAAATCCATGTTTCACCATCTAGTTTTTTTTTCTTGGTTGATTTTTCATAAATTTAACACCCCCTCATATAATTTTTGATTTTATCATATAAACTGATTTTGCCCGCCTAAAAGATCTGTCGTCATCAATTACCTATTCTAATCGTCATTTTTTCTATATTGCTACCTAATATGATAGGAAGATCCAGAGCTGACCTTCATTCTCGCACATCGAATTAATTCATTCCTGCATCTAATTTGATTTTTATTATTTATTTATTTAAAACATATAGTTTTTCAGTAGTTTGTAGGTTTACAGTGTTGTTGTATGTATGCGTGTGTGTGTCGCACCAAATTAAAATGTTGTTATTACCGCTTCAATATTACCATCAATTAACAAATTGATCATAACCACCCCCTAATTATTATCAAACCAACAATGGGATGGATGATGATAAGCCACCGATTATTGGTATGTTAATTCGTCTTTCATATCACCAAGATTTTTTTGGCTCGTATTGTAGGCGTGCCACTAGTAATTCATATTGACAACTTAATCATTATCATTATCATTTTTATAAAAATGATAATAAAGATATCATCGGCCTACATGTAATTTCTTTAAAAAGAGAAAAGTCATCGTAGTATATTCGCTCATCTAAATGTGCCCACGTAAAAATTCCATTTCCTGTATGGGTCTATAAGTAAATGTTTGTCTAATCGTAATATAATAAAACCAATAACAATGTGGGAATTGTTACTGTTTTATTATTGTTTATAATAAATGGGTGCGGTACTTGTTTGGACCGCAACCAGTCAATGATAAAAGTGATAAAACCAGTTACGCTCCCCTTTATCAATTCTCCTGTCTGATAGGGGAAATAGGGCAAAAACCAATATTGTAACAATTACTAGTACTAGTGGTACTACAACTACTCCAAAAACCTTGGTTTAAGGTCTGCCTTGATTTTAAACTCTGACCTCGTCGTCGGTTTATCATACAACGAAATCGAAGGTTGCATTTTGATTATGTTTGTTATTTAGTTTAGTTTTTTTTTAACACACATTAATATACCTAGTAAGAGTTAAAAGGGTTTGTCGGATTGTGGGTGTCGGAAATTGGGCAATATTGCCCCTTCTATTGTTTTGAAATTCAAAATGAAACCGAAACCGGAAACGGACCTTTTCCTTCTTTCAAGGCTAGATTACCAATGAAATTGATTCATTGATTTTCCATAACACATGGAATCGATCTAATTATTTCACATATTATAGATTGTGTGATTGTGGTGTTAATATAAAAGGGGGAAAGATTTTTTCCTCAAGATAGTTGACCCGGTAACTAAGAATAATAATAATAATAAATGTTGGGCGTGTCAAGGTTCCAGAACATTGACTTTCAATAATTGACAAAAGCCTTTATTATTATTATGATTGTTGAAAAATTCGCAAACCCCGAAAATGTACCGGTTACCTGAAACGGTAACGTTAAATAATAATCAAGGCGTTGGTGGTCGATACCATCACCTCTCTAAGAAGATTCCAAAAATTTTTGCAATCTATATTAACGACCTTGCTCTTTAAAATAAACACACAATTAGTCACACCATTGACTGATTGTTTCAAGCAAATTATGCCAAAAAATCAACAAAATTAATGGGAAAAATTTGAGGAAACTCAGTGTCGGAGCGAGGATTTCTTAGAACTAATTAGATTAAAATCGGATATCCGGTTGGTCTGATAATTTGTTTGATTTGTTGGTAGATTTGGTGGACCGCCTTATCAGTGGCACTTGGTCTTGAATTGAGGGGTGATTATATTAGAGGTGTACCATGTATAAAACGCCACCAACAACTCTATTGCCCAACAGCTGGGAATTCCTATCCATTGTAAGTATACACATGAACATAGTAAACAGTAAATAAAATAAAATAAAACAAAGAACAATAAAAAAAAACTAAATCGCGTAAGTAATTGTAAATGTAAATTTGATGAAGACAACGACGACAAAAAACGAAATAATTGATGACTTATATGGGTGTTTCCAGAGATCGTATAGAATTATTCATAGATGAGAACAAGGCACTAATGAAACGGATGTATGGTGAATTCGATATGGGCTTAACACAATTTAATGAAAGAAAACGTAAACGTTCTACAACAACAAGAACAACAAAACCGGGTGTTCCTGATTTACATTTTGATCCAGGACCTGATCCGATTGTTATGTCGACAAATCCATTTTTGGAGAAGATACGTGAACCACGACAATATACACGAACAAATCAAACTACAGATACTGGCCGGTAAAATTAAACAAAATACCGGGTGTACAACGCTATTTCAGGTTCAAATAGGCAATAGACTGAGAACGTAGGTCCATCGCCTGATTCGTACTCAATTGAATCTGACATTTGACCTAAAATACTGTTGTATACCCGTTGTGTGAAATAGTTTTGCGCTAATTTCGAGTTTTGATTGAAGAGTTGATGCTTGTGGCGGCAAAGCTGAAGTACTGACACCGTATTGGGCGGCGAATTCTGCAGGAAAAATGCGCGCCATCGTCAATACGAAACATTTCGAACAAGCTATCCATCAGGAAGTTTGCACGTTAGTAATTATCAATTAAATGCTAAAATTCCAATTTTTAACAATTTTTTGTTGTAGAAATGTTCAAACAAATCGTTGTTCGGGTGATTGTGGATGCGAACAAAAATATAAATGGCACCGTTTATTAGCTTACGATCCAGATGATGATTGTCGTGGTGTTTTTATGGATTGGTTCCTATTTCCTGCATGTTGTGTTTGTCGATGTAATCCAACTTGAATCCACCCTCTATTAGTGTACTTAATTTTTTTCTAAAAGATTTGGAGACAATAATTTTACAGCCAAAACGTGCCAAATTTGTTACAGGACCACTTGAAATACGAGAAAATATATTATTATAGTTACCATTCCTGTTACTTTTCTGCTTTGTTTCTCAACTATAAATCTGTAACAAATGGCTATCATTCTATATGTAGCATTACTTTTAATAAATTATTCAAAATACTGTTGCTTCATTTTACTGTAAGAGGCTTGGCGCATTACAACAGGATCGAACCAACCAGACCTTGTTATTGACGATTCGGTCCCACTGTAATGAACTGAGTTGCTAAAAATTACGATAATAAAACATGGGAGAGAAAGGAATCTCGGGATAATTGACAGATTTTTTTGAATACAAAGGTGGAATTTAGTTTGATTATTGAAAAATCGAAATTCTCACCATTAATTTATTGAACTAATAATAACTGAAAAAAACAAATTATTCAAATATTCTGAATATTATTACAATTTCAAAAAACGAACTATATATCAACCATTATCAAACACAAGAGAAAACAACTGAAATATTAAATATACCTTTCAAAATTCTCTAATTTTTCCTTTCTCTGAAATTATATATATTACAAAAATACATTTAATTATTTACCTAATTAAAAACAAACAGGTGGGGGGAAGGAAAAAAATCCATCAAAAATACAGATTTGAATTAATCTCTTTCTCGATCACCACGACGTTTATCACTTGAACCTGAATGACGTGAATGTGATCGACGATCACGATCACGACTCCTGGAACGTGATCGATGTGAACGGCTTCTAGGAAGAAGCAATTTATCAAAAATTAATAAAACAAAACAAACAATAATAAAACGACATTAAAATTTACCTGTGATTACGATCACGATCACCACCACGTTCACCACGATCAGTACGATCCTTATTATCGCGATCACCGCGTTCACGCTCTCTACGCTCACGTGATTTTGATCGATGCCGTTTTGACCGACGATCTAATTCTCGGCCACCAACATATTGTTGTTCACGATGACGTTCCCGGTAACGATCTTCACGATCATCACCACGATCACGATCACGATCACGAGCTTTCCGTCTCTCTTCCTTTCGCTTTTCTGAAGTTTTCTGTAAATATACAATCAACATTTAGTTATTATACACAATATACAATTGGAAACCAGAAATTTACCTCCAATTCGGCGAGTTTTTCACGAATTTTAATGAATCCCAAATGTAATTTCCCACCAAAATGATCAGCTAATCGTCGATCATTATCATGTATACCCAAATATGCTGAACATACTTCACATACACGTAATTTCTGTTGTTGATAACTACTAGCTGGCATTGAATTACGATATTCTTGTTCAGCTTCCAATTTACGTTTACGTAATTCATCAACTTCCTCCATTAATTTCATACTTTCATCAACAAAACCTTCCTCACCTAATTGTTCAGCTTTAGCTAATTTCTGTCCAATTTGTTCAGCTAATTCATGTACACTATTAGCTTTAACAGCAACTTCAGCTGATAATTCTTCTTGTGTTTCAGCTAAACGTTGTTTTGCAGCTTCTGTACGACGATCACAATCACTAATAAAAGCTTGCAAATGTTCCATTGCCTAGAAAATTTGGGTTTCACCATCATTTCTTTGTTAATATAATTTTTAATTAAAAATACTTACATCAAGATCATAGAAATAATCCTTGGATTGTTGGGCTTTCTCAAAATCAGCACGCAAAGCCAAATCATGGATACGGGGACATTCGCCTAAGTCCATACGCTATCAAACAATGTAATTAGACATAATGATAATTACATAAAGCTTTAAAAATAAAATAAAATCAATTGAAAAGAGGAAAAAAAGAAAGACAGGATTAGAAATCAGTTTACGATTTTGAAAGACTTTAGGCTGGGCTCATAATGAATTTTAAGGCGACTTCAACTTGTAAAGTCACATTTTAAGCCCAAATGTTCAAATGTGATTTTACCAGTTAAAATCGCCTTAAAATTCATTATGATACCGGCCCTTTATCCCTCCAAACATCTTTCTGAAGTATCCCAACATCAAACAACAACTATGTATAAAAACAGCATATTGTGGTAATTTAGCTACAGTTTTATTGAAGAAGACCACATTGAAACCACAATTTTTTTTTATCAGATTTTCCGTTATCTCTACATGATCGATGTACTGAATTGATAGAAATTAAATAAAAATTGTGATTGCAAATCTCATTTTTTTTGTATTATTTTTTATTAATATTCGAAGAAAAATATGATGAAGACACTTACATAATAGGCGATTATTATTTTCGATAAATAATTTTATTTTTTCACCGGCTAAAGAGAGAGATTTGAGACATACTCACAAAAAATTGGCCATCTAAGAACTTTCCGATAATTACCACTAATTGTGGACGTGTGTGTAAATTATATATATTTTTTATTAACATTCTATTATTTTATACTCACAAAAAATGCCCTTGTTTTGTATGTATAGTACGTACATGCATATTTGTCCCTACTATTTTTTTTAATTTCAATTTTTTTTTGATATTTTACTTACCAAATTTCATCAAAAATATGAAAATTGTCCAGAAAAATCTATAGATTAATGTTACAAAAATATACAGAGGTGCCAAAAATAACGATTTTTTGGTTTTTGATGTCGATACTTTTTGACACGACCTGTATATGAATAATTGATAGGTATTTGAATTTCGCGCCAATTCCCGCCATAATGCGTCATTGTGGAAAAAAAGTCGCGGATCAAAGGTGGCAGGGATAATAATTTCTCGATTTGTTTTTGTTTTTTAACGTGAAATGACGTCACAATGGCGTTTTTCCGTTTTTCCCACGTTTCTTCGGAAAATCCCGAATTTTTTTCAACAATAATAAAATAAATTAAATAAAGGAGAAACTCTATGTATATAAAAAAACATTAATCCTAATATATATAAAAAAAAATATGTCATATAATTTTTAATACGTACGTCATAGTACTTACATACAAAACTTAACACCTATTTTCCTCATCATTTAATAGAAAATTGAAGTTTCTGAAAATATAGTGCGTGTATTAGTCACCGTAAAAAAAAATTCGACAAAAACACTATCGATTTTTGAATTGTAATAATAATTTAGAAAAAACAAATTTTAAATAAACTCAAAATAAAATCGAAAAAATCGCTGTTTTTTTCTCAATTCAATAGTGTGCCATGATTAAACCACACACTCATTTTTTTTTTTAATTTTTCTAACAAAAAAAAAACAACCTAAAAAAGTCAACAACTTACCGTAGATGTAAGGATCTCATGTGGACAACAACCCAATAGAAAACTTTTACAAACTTTTGGATCATTGAATTTCACTTGAAATTTCGTATTTTCACCTACAAAAACACAAAAAATATGTTAGAAAAATCGATTATACAACAAGTAGACAAGGGGGGCAAAGGGGTACATAGATGATGATGCCCTAATTCTATGTAAAATACTCACCATTTCGTCCAGTACCCATCAATTGGTCCAACATGGCCCGCATTTGATCGTGGGCCGTCATTTTCAATCAATTTCCAAGAAGATTGTTGAATTTTCCACGGGAAAAACTAAATTATTGACAATAATCGGTCCACTAACGACACGCAGCAACAAACCAAATGGCGGCCGCAAAAAACTCTGCGCGAGGGGAATATTGTAGGAAATATCAGCGACCCCGACCTCTCGCGTTATGTTCATGAACTATTATACAAACGCGCCAAATTCAAACTGGTCATGTTACTATACGACTATTTATAGGTATAATATAAAAACATCAAAATTGGACTCTTATAACAAAGCTTAATAGACAATACGTGTGATAATGGCGTAAGTAATCATATTGATGGGTCTCGGTTAATCCATTTTATGGTTGATCAGGTCCCGCAAAATCGACGATTTTGCGTATGTCTCACAGATTCCCTCTCAAACAGGTTTTACTGTATCTTTACTTGGAAAATAATCATTTGACTTTAGATTTTTTATTGCCTGAATTTAAATAAATAAGTTTTCGCTCCAACTCGTTCGCGATAGCGACACCTATGGTCGTGGTTGTCAATTAAATGTTGGTTCTGCCGGCAAGATGGCGCCTTGAGTCGGTCAGGAGTGCCACTACACAAACACTCAATATCTCTAGTTGGTTAGTTGGTTAGGGGAATTTGATTATTTGATTGATGATCGTCGCCATTTTATAAAAATTTTCCAATAAATTCGTTGAAACACTCCACAAATTTTGATAAAATGTTAAAATAGTGCGATAATTGTGTGTTTAATTGAGAAACAAACGTATTC
Organism: Iselma pallidipennis; assembly: GCA_037464855.1. Classification (NCBI taxonomy): domain Eukaryota; kingdom Metazoa; phylum Arthropoda; class Insecta; order Coleoptera; family Meloidae; genus Iselma; species Iselma pallidipennis. The sequence continues at coordinate 19,992 of JAZBHA010000943.1, read as the reverse complement.
CAAATTAAATAAATACGTTATTATTGCCAATTTAATAACGTATTGAAATTTAGGGGAATTTCGTTACACGTGTCAGTATTGTTGAAGGAAAGTGAGGTTAGATTTTCTCCCCCAGACAAGTTTCAACATTCTCCAACATGGATGTTGTAAATAGAGTTTTAGAAAAATCAGCAAAAAATGCTGAAAAATATAAATCTGTGGAAGTTAATAAATATGCAGAAGTTGATTTAGGTGGTTTAATTGTATTTGATCGAAATGATATTGATTTGAAGAAATTCAAGTGAGTATTTATGCATGAAAAAAATACCTATTGTTACTCATTACTTACCTATGCATTATGTGTTCTAGTCAATCAACTGAAGATTATTTATTGAATTTAACCAGAGATAACACTCAATTATTGTTTAATCAAATCTGGGAATTACCAACTGAACGTGTTGATGATGTAGTTGTTGCTAAATTACCAAAACAATTATTTAAATTGCCACGATTCAAACCATGCCCGAAACCAAGACCATTAACCAAATGGGAACAATTTGCTAAAGATAAAGGTATTGTTAAAAGGAAACAGAAGAATAGTAAATTAACATGGGATGAACAATTACAAAAATGGATACCATTATATGGTTATAAGAAAGTTGCTGCTCAACGTGAAAAAGATTGGTTATTAGAAGTACCCGAAACAGCTGATCCAATGGAAGATCAATTCGAAAAGAAAGCATTGAATAAAAGTGAGAAAATTGCTAAAAATGAATTGCAACGTTTACGTAATATTGCTAAAGCGAAAAATGTGAAAATACCACGATTTGGGCTGACTAATCCGGAAACACTATCATCAAAACAAGTAATTTCCACCATCACCACCACTATTATCATTTAAACAATTAACTAATTGTAATTTTTATTATTGTAGTTGCAAGCTGCTGTAACTGTGGCCAGATCATCAACGGCTAGTTTAGGGAAATTCCAGGAGAAATTACCGAAAGAAAAGGAAGCTAGAGATGTTGCTGCTATAACACCAGCAACTACCAGGAAACGTAAACTACCACCGGTTAGTAGTGATAATGAGAAGAAACATAATTTGGAAATTATTGAATCTGTTCTAAATAAACGACCGAAAATTAATATTGAAAATGCAGTGAATCATGAAATAATGAATGATGGGAAATTACAACAACAACAACAACAACAACCAAATAATAGCAAGAAAAATAAAAGTGGTAAAAAATCGAATAGTGGTAAGAAACCAAAAGGTGGTCAACGACAACGTCGTGGTAAAATTGCTGGTGGCAGGAAGAGACGTTAATTGTATGGATTTTTATAGTTTAGAATGCGCGTTTTTTTTTCAATTCATAGTAATAGATTTTTGGATCAGTTAGGGATTTAAATACTTGAAATTTGCTTAGTTTTTAATTTTTTTTTTGATGTATATATATCAATGTATGTATGTAGTAATGTATGAAAGGTCTGTATGTATGTAATGTATGTATATAATGAGATAAATACCAACATGTAGGGGTTAATGATATTATTTATGATAATATCTTGTAACTGCCATGATGTTTGGTTAGTCAGTTATCCAACAGATAGATGATCTCTAAACAATAAGGAATTATTGTTTTGATGAGTTTGATAAATCAATAAAAAAAATTATAATAGATAGAAATTATATTATCCTTGACTCCCTCTCGTTATCCTTTACTGATAAACAGGAGTGGACCGCGCTGATTTTTTTTGGAGGCTTGGAACTAAAAACTCTTGAGGGAGCCCGATCAGAAAAGACACTCATACGAAAAATACCAATCCGTCCTTATTGATAAGACAAACAATTCTAGAAAAAATTGATCAAACTGCCATGTAACCATGACGAATATTTCTGACTTATTTTCGTGTGAAGTCCAGTTTTTTTTATAACAAAATCTTCAATTTTCTACTTTATTATGGTGAAATATTATAGAAATCGTAGTTGTATCCCTGAACTAGACCATGAGGGTAAATTTCTGAAACCGTTGGTACAAAACCCCGAGAAATTCTATGAGAAAAATCCATTTGAACGAGTGAATTGCCATCATACACTAGCCAGTGCAAGACGTTTTGCGTATTTTCAACCATTTAAGTAAGAATTGCTCTACTTAAGTCAAATAGAATTAAAATAAAACGTTTTTCCAGTGGCTTAATTCCCAGTGATGATCTCGATTTTATTCTAAATTCAACATATAATCATTCAAATGAACAATTTCCTGATCCTATTGATTGTTTATTACAACCAGAAACACAAGGTAAAGAAACTGGGCGACGTTTACAAAATACAATTGATGTACAACCATTGGTAGAATCCGGATTGGTAGTACCAATGGTATTTGATAATTTAAACCCAACAAGAATGGCAGAAATTCCTTATAAATACAACAAGGTAGGTATTTTCTTTGTTGTTATTATTGTTGTAAATTAAACAATTTGTAGGCCCATCCGGTTATAATCAGTGGAGTGAAAGAACGTCGCCATCCATCTACCATAAAATTGATGAATTCATCCCATCATTCACCACAAACAAATCCTGGATATATACGACAACCCTTTGATGGGACATTTTTCCAATATTAACTAATAATCTATTTGATTCGTTTCAATTTACAAAAATACATAGGACCGTAATTTTGTGATGGATATGGTACCACTAATTGCCCATATTTCATTAATTTCGTATCAGCTAAATATAACACATTCTTGGTTTGTAATAATGGAAAACTCATATCTCTAACAAAAAGGAAAAATCATGAAAATTAGTGATTAATTTTATCAAAAATTGTTGCAACAACTCACTTGACGACAACATCAATTTTGGTTTCTTCCCAAATTCGTTTCAATGCCATATAAACAACACCATCATTCTGTATGGGACTCAATGAACATGTTGAATACACCACAGTACCACCTTTACGTACCAATTTCAATGCAGACACCAATAATTCACATTGTAATTCTGGTAATTTTAACCGTTCCTTGATACGTGATGGTTTAAATATATTGTTATCATTCTCGTGTAATGAATGTCGATCTGTAGTACATGGAACATCAACTAGAATCTTATCAAAATTTTCATTTTTAATATAACGTCCATCACTACATGTTATCTTTAAACGTTCAGTTTTCAACCAACGTTCATCTAAATCGTACAAAAACTGGTTGCAAACATTATAGATCCGGTCTGTTCGACTTTTCGATACATCATTCGATATAATACGATCAGGATATAAAGTTTGTAGTATTAATAATGTTTTACCACCTGGTGCACCACACATATCCAATACATAATCACCAGGTTTTACATCTAAAGCTAATACCGGTAATATTGAAGCACCATCCATAAGATAATAATTCAAGACACCTGTTGTACCTAATCGGGCTGGTTCAAATTGTGTACAATTCTCTTCTTCATAACAATAAATATTTAAATGTTGTGGAAATTCAATGGTATAATCACGTTCAATATTAACATTGAATTGATTTGTTGTTTGATAATATTGATAATGTGTTGATTCTGGTATAAAATCATCTTTACCTTTGATTTTTGTTGTTGGTATGAATTCGTGTAGAATTTCAGCTGATAGATTTGAATTTGAATCAATTAAACGACGATAATCTAATTCGGCTTGTTTTAAACTTGCTTCCAATGATAATGATGGTGGTGGTTCTTGTTGTGGATTTGATAACGTGTTATCAGTTTGTTGTTGTTTTTCAGTAATTTCATCTAATTTACGGATTTGTTTCAATAATTTTTGACGACGTTTCGTTTGAATCTCTTCAAATAATCGTTCTTTTTCTAATTCGAATAATTTACGTACATTTATAGCACCATTTAATTCGAAATTTGTCATTATTTCATCACTATCTGAATAATTATTAACAACAGCTACATATTTCTGGCGACCTAATAATGCTTCACGTATTGTTTCCCATTTACGGGTGAATACTTGCTGATAAAAATCATCAAAATGTGCTAGAGCCTTATCAGTCGGTTTGTTTTTCTTTCGTAATACTGACTGGAAATTGTATTAATAATTTTAAATTAATAAAAATTGATGGTAAATTGTCTTAATTATCGTTTACCCAATGATCTGGTGCATGTTTATGACGAATAAATTGCGAATTTGTTGATTTGAAAAATTGTTGGAATTTTCGGAAATTTAACATGATTTTTTTGAGGTTAAGTTACTACCTAACCTCAATTTTTGACGTGCCAGAAGTTAGGATAATTGTAGCGCAATTGATCACTTTGCTCGATTATTCGGTATGCAAAAATGTCGGATAATACGTCAAATGACTGCTAATAATCAGAAAATACGCCAATTTTGAAATGCAAATGTGCCGGATAATCGAGACTCTACTGTAAAACATACGAATCATCATTCCTTATTAGGCCCCTTTCACATCTTGAATCAATCAGAAATCTGACGGACAAAGATTCATGTCACCAGATCTTTCACACCAACTGTTGTCGTTTTCTAAAAGTATTCGACTAATGGGATTATCAATTTATCATCCATTTGAATCATGATTCGAATAAACTGAATGGGATTGATTTAGATTGAAACAGTGCGACTGAATACGTGAGATGATTGTAGCGAATCGTCTCCAATCAGATCCGGTTTGATTCTGAGTGATTCAGTTTCGGTTAGTCTGTGAGAGGTCTTAGTGACTACACTCATTTGATCGGTGCCGAATCGACGAGACGAATCTTGAATCAATCACAAATATCTCGAATCTGACTGACAAAGATTCATGTCACCAAAAAGTTTCACACCAACTGTTGTCTTTTTCTAAAAGTATTTGTTCTTCAATGTGTTGTTTTACTATTTATTCATGAATCACACTATCTACGTGAATCATGATTCGAATAAACTAAATGAGATTGATTCAGATTGAAACAGTGTGACTGTACACGTGGACTGATTTTAGCGAATCTTCCTTAATCAGGTCCGGATTGATTCTGATTGATTCAGATTTGGTTGGTCTGTGATGGGCCTGCTTAGGAGCTACACTCATCTGATCGGTGCCGAATCGACGAGACGAATCTTGAATCAATCAGTAGCCATTTCGAATCTGATGGACAAAGATTCATGTCACCAGACCTTACACAACCAATTGTATATCGTTTTTCAATGTGTTGTTTTGCTATTGATGCATGAATCACACTTATGAATTATCACCTACTTGAATCATGATTCGAATGAACTGAAGCAATATAATTGAATACCTGGGCTGATTTTACCGAATCTTCTCCACTCCAGATTGATTCTAATTGATTCAGATTCGGTTGGCCTGTGAGAGGTCACTCATTTAATACGTGCCGGATACGTCTTTTTTTAAAAACATTGATTCTTATTGAAAAAGTGGCACATGCGTAAAATTTCAGACGTCCATCAACCAAACAGAAATGTCCGACCGCATTCGTATCATTCCTTTTTTAATCGAGCGAATTTACTCTACTCGTGTGTAGGCACCCTAAGGTCTTTGCGTCGTTGTCGTTCTTTTAGTGACATTATGATTATTATATTTGTCACCCTGCTTGTCATTCGAGTGGCGTCATCTTTAGGTTGTTTCGTGTAAACAGCCACGTCACTTAAATTCTTTGGGTGTCGTGTCAATTTTAATTGTTCACCATTTATTATTATTATTTATTATTATTTTGTAAATAAACTAAAATGAATATATTTCGATTAACAGGTGATATAGCCCACCTGTTGGCTATAATAATTCTCTTATTAAAAATCTGGAAAACAAGATCATGTGCTGGTAAGTCTAATGATGGTAATCAACAACAACCACTCATACCGGTCTTTCAATACAAATAGTATTATATTAATACTATTTATCAATTTTTAATACTATTTGAAGTATTATTTAACTAATAGATTAGCCAAAATCCAAGAATTTCATATAAATACACGAATTTTTATTGATTAAACTTGGTTTGTTTCAGGCATATCAGGCAAGAGTCAGATCTTATTTGCTATTGTCTATACAACTCGATATTTAGATTTAATTACCACTTATGTATCATTATATAATACATTAATGAAGCTTGTATTCCTGGCATCATCATATGCTACAATTTATTTGATTTATATTAAATTTAAAGCAACTTATGATCACAATCATGATACATTTCGAATTGAGTTCTTGATAGGACCAGCTTTGGTTCTAGGATTGCTTATCAATCATGCTTTTACACTATTAGAGGTATTATTATTATTACCATTATTATTAATTGTATTAATATCACTTGATACTTTTGTAGGTATTGTGGACATTCAGTATTTATCTAGAATCAGTAGCAATTCTACCACAATTGTTCATGGTCAGTAAAACTGGTGAAGCTGAAAGTATCACTTCACATTATCTATTTGCATTGGGCTCATATCGAGGATTATATATTTTAAATTGGATTTATCGTTATGCTACTGAAACACATTATGATCTAATTGCTATTGTTGCTGGTATCGTACAAACTGTCCTATATTGCGATTTCTTCTATCTATATATCACTAAAGGTAAGTTATTCCCTCCATTTATCTCTAGATATTTACCGTAAAACCATTGGGTATATTTTTGTTTACAGTTTTAAAGGGCAAAAAGTTGCAGTTACCAGCTTAGATTTTCAATATTTTCATATAATTTTGCGTCCGTTTTTTTTTTGTGTACAAAAACTTTCGTTTTTCAACAAAAAAACAATAAACACACAGTCGTGTTGTATTATTTACAATTGATAAAATAAATATTGTTTGAAAGGAGACTCCAATAATTACAAAAAAAAAAAACACAAAAAATTGATTAGAAATTTTGGTATTTTATTGGAAAAATATTTATTTTTCGTGTGTATTTAGTGGGTCGATTTCAATAAAATTTGTTTTAAAAAAATCAAATATTTTTTTCGGGGAATATCCTGTGATTTTCTAGTGCTTAAAAGAAGTGTTTCAAAATAACAAAAATTGAGGATTTTTTCTCTAATAAGTTTCATTATTTTTATTAGAAATAAATGTGTAAATACCACTTTCATGTGAAACCAAAAAAAGTAATTCAAACAATTAACAATAGTGTGCTCATATTTCAATAAATATTAAATAAATTAATTAATATTCATAGAATAGAATTGATGCCAATTTCAATTGTATTCCTAATTTTTAATTTAATAAAAATATAAAGTTCTGTGTTGTACCTAATTAGTTTTTAATCAATTTTTATCAATCATCGACCCATAATGGGTCGATGCCGTCCCCGGTACGGTGATAGAATGTGACGTCACTTTCCGACAGTGGGTTTGGAGCGTATGACGTCATTGTGTGTCTAAAGAGCAACGACAGTGTGAAGGCTACCGTTTAGATTTGTAGGGTTTTGTCTAGGGCGCTTATATTTCCCAGTGGCGTAATCTTGGGAGGTGCTGGGCAAGATAAGCTTCAAGGGCCCACCCCTCAAGATAGTTAGCGCTCCACCAGCCTTGCTTATCTCGTTTAGCGTATTACACCGGCCCCGATTCTCGGGAATTAAAGCCAAAATCAGGTTTAAATCAATCTCTTATTACATAATTACATCATGACGTCCAGTATTTACAACGGAAATAACAACACCAGTTTACACAAAAAACATTTAAGAATTCCAAAAATCGTTGACCACAAATTGACAACTTCTTTGAATGGTAACGTGTGGATATTGTATGCGCCAAATGTTAATCTATAAGGAAACAAAAAACGTCATTTTCTTAAAATAAAAATAAATCATTATACCTGTTCGTTTTGAATTGAATCACAAAAACTGATCTCTAATAATTCCAATTTCGGTAATAATAGTAAAGCTTTTGCACATACATCACTTGTTATATTTTTAATACCTAATAGATCTAATTGTTTCAAGTTTTTACAGAAATTAATAATCGGCAGTAGAATTTGATCATTAACACCACGCCACTGCGATAGAATCAGTCTAAAAAAATAACATAACGGGTGTATCAAATTTTTTGAATGAGCAACGTAAGTCTTAACTCAATACATATTTCACTAGACTCTGCCAATGGGTCGACGAGTCCCCTATTAGTTTGGAAGAATGTGACGTCACTATCCAAGTTGATTGGATTTTGTCTAGAGGGTACCACCTGTCCTATTTTCCCGCCATAACTACACAGAGTGACATCATATCGTTCCAAAATGGTGAGAGACCCATTGACCCATTTACGCGATTCAATCAACGACTTACGTTCTCTCAATTGACTGACTAGTTTAAAAAACGTACCGTTGTAGATTTTTACAATTCCTGGCGATTTTCTCCAAACAATCACCGGGATATGTAAATAAAAAACACCAACCTAAATCTAATTCTTTTAATTGCGAACATTTAGCAAAATAACTAACACCGGATGATGTTAATGTTGTTGCTTTCCATGAACTCCAACTAGTTAAATGTTTATTATAAATCGATATTGTTTCGACGATATAATCTAGACGTTCCAAACTTTCACAAAAATCTTTGAAAAGGAAAAAACAATATTAGAGTCGTACTCTACGGTTGTCCGTATACTTGATCGGAACCTCGTCGATTCGGGCCCGATCAAATGCGCGGACGACCTAATACTGAAGGGACAAGATTACCTAAATTAAGGTGTTGTAAATTAGGATTTGCTCTTAAAATTAAAATTAAAGCTTCATCATTTATATTTGTTGAACATAAATCGAGTGTTATCAATTTATTTAATTTTGATAAATATTTGAAACCATTTCCATCCGGTTTTGTGTTTCTTAAGCGTAATTCTACAAAAAATATAATAAAATATCGACAAAAATAATTACAAATATTACCTGTTAGTTCTGTACATTTGGCAATTTTCGTCACAACATGATTATTAATAAAATCACAATGGCATAATGATAGACGTGTTGCTTGTCGACAACAAGATTTCAAAAAACTGGACAACAAAAATTGGAAATAACTCTTGCAGGACAGGAAAAAACACAGAAATACTTACGAAATGAAATTCGTTGAAAAATCTTTACTATCATTACCACACCACGATAAATCCAGTTTTTTTAAACCTCGACATCTTTCTTTAAAATAATTTAATGTATGTTCGGTGACTTTATTCCAATATATCTACAAATTATTTGATTAAACAATAGATTTACCGGTGGGATTCAGAATAAAGTCATTGTCATCATCAATGGGGACTTGTTTGGCTCCGCCCGCCATCTATCATGAGCCATGTCACCCCTCCACCCACTCAAATGGGGGGAAATTGAGTCACGCCTTCCATTAAACGATTCTGGTTTTGAACCATTTGAATGGATAGAGCACTTATACCTCTAACGTATAGAGGGCGCTACGTGTTGTGACCATTATTAGGGATACATTGACAATGCTAAAAACAAGTGGTGCCATCTAGACGTTAGAGGTATAAGTCCACTATGAATTCAAATGGTGCAAAACTAGAATCGTTTGGTACAAAAAGTGACGCAATTTCCCACTATTTGAGTGAGGTGGCGAACATGGCCTATTAGACAACATTTTTGTCCACAGAGACTTGCGGAGTCCTCGTAGACGATGACTTTGATCTGAATCCCACTAGATCGTTTAAAATTTCATACTTTAAGACTTAGATTTTGATAAAGTGATGAATCTAATGTTGCCTGATGCCAGATTTTATTCACTTGAGCACAACGACTCAATGATTTTAAGTCCAAATATTGGAAAATATGAATAATCACTTCATACTAAAAGTATAATTTTTTTGTAATATTCATTATTTGAACAAATAAGGATACGTACTGGTAATTTTGAAAATACATCATTAGAACTGATAATACTATCATCATAATTCGTTTTATTATCTAATACTCGTTTCGGAACCATCCAGTTTAGGACATCTTTTTGTAAAAGATTAAACTGTAATGTATATTTCGGTTGATAACCGCCTAATAATACTGCATCGATTGCTGTATGATATTTTAAATGATGTTGATTGAATTCTAGACGTATTTCACTACAAAAAAATCGTTAAAAATACTCATTAATTGATAACATTTTTTGATCAATTTCTGCTAACTTTATTAAACAATTTAGTTTACGTATAGGTGGATTGAATTTTCTGGATTCTTCTGGCCAGGTTTGTGGTTGTCCTTCCCATAATAATTTCCAATTACCAGCAGTAAAACGTGCCCATATTCGTACAACAGCACCAGGATTATAGGTTTCATAAATACAAACATGTCTTGGTATCACAGCACTATCAAAACTATATATTTTTTCTGGTTATAATATATGTTATATAGTTTTTGAATGATTTATTTATTACCCTAGAGTTATATAATCTTCAGCACCTAAAGGATCAACATCCTGTGGTCGATAATCCGTTTGAAATGCACCACTATCTTTCCACCATTTACCATAAGTTCTCTACAAAGAAAAAAAATTGATTTCTACCTATTTTTTTTCAACTTCTATTAATACAAACCAATAGATAAGTTTCTGGAAAATCACCATACGATGGATATTTTACATATTTACCAATTAAATTCTCTGGTGAATATGATATACTAAAATTGATATTATATTTTGATGTATAATTGATAATATTTTTAACATATTGTTCTAAATTCGTCATATCTTTAGCCATATTTTCGACTGGTATAAAATCATCTGATAACGTGACCATTTTTATGGTTTTTATTAGATTTGTTTGCATTAATAATACAATAGTTTTCTTTTCCAGTAAATATAACCTAAAAAATTTTCAAATGTCACTTTGACAGTTCGCGTGATTCTGGTATCTGTCAAAATATAGCGATAAATGCAGCTCTCATTCACTGCAACCGGTGCGTTCTATAAATACTCGAACAAATGTACACCCAAGTAGTTAGAGGTCGTTTTCTAATTACTCGAGCAGTTATCCATCACGTTTAACAAATTTTCAAGACAGATACCAGTTTGTCGACCATTTTACACAGGTATTATTGACTTTAATACATGCTCTTATATCAATTTATTCATTGTAAGTAAATCGGACAACACGTCAGTTTTTCGATTTATAGAAATGTTGATAATTTGCGTGCTATTAACAAAAAACAGAAAGTCCTTTTTACCTGATTCAAAGACAGGTGCGGTTAGGTTACACACGTTTCAGAATGCAAGTTGCCAAGTGTGTAAACTAGCATCAGTATATTTCTGCATTGGCTTCACGTAGCAGGGCTCGGAGTTTCGTCCTGAACGTTTTTTGGAATTAGTCTTGATATAGACGCAAGTTTCATAAAACATTGGACATGTTTCAATATAAAATGCGATCTATAAAGTTTATGTTCACGATATTATATTTCGTGATAAACGTATGTCCTTGCGTGCGTGCTAATTCGGCTGCTTACCACACTAGCGCCATCTAGTATACAGATTTTACGACATTTCAATTGGTCAGATGAATTTTCTTGTTTTTCGATACAAATTCTCTCTCGATTCTCAATTAATGTTAAATATCAACTTAGTTCAGCAACAACGATACAAATTCTAGGGACCCAGATCATTATCATTAACCTAACTTATTATGACAGGTTAGTAACAAACGATCAAGTGTAGACATACGTTTCTTATTTTTGACGTCATTCAAAGTCAATACTTGACCAGAAATTGTATACAGGATTTTTCAAGCAATGGTGTAGTCAGGAGAAACATAAGAGCAAAAGAAATGGCAATCGGTCATACATGAATTGGAGCGAGATAACACCAAACCGACTTCCCTTCTTCTACTTCTATCATGTTCCCTTGATACCATTTGTACGATAACGACGCTGCTATGCTCTTGGGATGTTCCTCGAGCGACTAGTATAATTATAAAACGCACCCATTCTGAATGCTGTTTTATTGATCGAGAGCTACAATTAGAGTTGATCAATACGAAAAATTCTAGGTTATGTTGCAAAATTTTGTTGTCAAATGGTGTAGACTCACAGATTTTCCAAAAATTATAATAATTAGTGTTTAAAAGAATGGTTGAAGACACGACAAATAGTCCAAATAAACCAAAAGTATGTATTTTCATTAATTTCATTTAAAATTATTGATAATAATTATTGTTTTAGGCAAAAACTGTTAATAATCGTCCAACATCTGTATACTCATGGACTGTTCAAGACGTCCAGAAATGGTTACGTCGTCATTGTAGTGATTATTATAATTTATATGTTGATAGATTTATTCAACACGAAATCACCGGTCGTACATTATTACGTATTAATGATAATTCATTATTACGACTGGGTATCATTGATAATGATCATCGTGAAGCTATATGGAGACAAATCTTGAAATTACGTTTAAAAACTGATATTATGGAAATAAGGGACTTACAACGACGTAATACAAACAATATGTTTTATGAATATTCAATAGCCTAACAGTATTATCTTTATTGTAATAAATAAATAAATAAATTAACGATTTGTTGTACAAACCAAAATCTCTCCTATT
>JAZBHA010000942.1:0-36297 GCA_037464855.1 Iselma pallidipennis | reverse complement strand
ACCTGGTTCACCAATACTTTGTGCAGCTAGAGCACCCACAGCTGTACCAGGTTCAATAATTGATCGTGTATATTTCTGTCCACATGTTTGTAAAAATGTCACCAATTGACTACACGTCAACCGTTCAATTTCATTAATAACTTTACCATCACCGTATTTCTTATGAATTGTATCAACTCTTTGTGAAATTTTATCCACAAAATCCCTACAAAAATATTCATTCATTAATAAAAATACAACAAAAACTAGAATTATTGATAGTACTCTAGTTCTTTTTTAAATTCATCACTGCATCCATTCAAGGCACCCGTTTCCAAGAACGCTTTTGTTGCACGTTTTATTTGTTCACTATTTAGAACAATTTCATCACGATATGGACATTTAGCTTGGATATGTCTTAGGACTCGTTCAAAATCCACAGGACAATCTTTACCTTCCATATAAGTTGGGTCCAATGAATCACAACCGTAACTAAATTGGATTATATCACCTTCTGCATTACGTACAGAATTATCGTAATTAACAATCAAATCTTCTAACGACTGAAAGTGTTTTTTCGGAATTATTATCAATCAAAATAAATTGAATTATAAAGGGGATACCTTAACGAGCCGCCGTTGCATATAACCAGTTTCGGCCGTTTTAACAGCTGTATCGACAAGACCTTCACGACCACCCATGGTATGGAAAAAGAATTCTGTTGGTGTTAAACCAGAATAGAAACTATTCTCAACGAAACCTTTAGCTTCTGGTGTTTTTGCTATGAAATTTGAAAAAAATTACTAAAAAACTACTAGAAATTATTGAAAAATCTTACAATGATGTAGAAAATGTGGTAAAGATCTATCTTCAAAACCATCCGGTACACGTTTACCATTCAATGCTTGTTGTCCAACTAATACAATCATTTGTGAAATATTAATAAATGAACCTTTTGATCCGGATAATGCCATGATCATTGGACTATTAGTTGGATGTAATTCAGTAACACATGTCTGTCCGGCATGTTCACGTATAACAGATAATTCTTTTAATATAACAGCTTCTAATGTCTCTTCAACCGTACAACCGGGTTGTGCTTGAAATTTACCACGTTCCATTTGTTTAATATAATCATCACATTTTGTATAACCATCTTTTAATAGATCCGATTTACGTTTTAATAAATTCTCACTGGGTGTAACATCACCGATACCAATCGAAAAACCAGTCTCCATCAAATAACAAGACGTCAATCTCGCTAAAAAAATCAATTATTATTATCATTGTTTGACTCGTTTTTATGAAAACTGGAAATTCACCTAAACGTGCCATAGCTTTTATTGCATACTCTTGACCGAAGTCCCTTAGAATCACATAAAAAATATTACTACCTTTGCCACCGCTACCTAAATGTCCTTTCTCTAAAGTTCCAGCAATTAATTCCGAATTACGAATAATTATATACGAATCTTTCACACAAAACTCTCGATTTTTCGTGTACGATTTGCCTTTAGCTTCCAAATTGGCTTTAACTGGACTTTTACGATTTGGACGAAATATTAAACTGCATATCTGTTTACCGGACCATAATGGTTTGGGCTACAACAGAAATACAAATCATCAAATCAATTTTACAATCGAATGGATCAAAAAACTTACTTTTAAAATACACGGAATCGGTAAATCGATCTGCATATTGATATCATTATCGACTAAAAATGTTGCAAGTAATTGCATTACTTTGTGTTTATTTAAAAATGTGTCCTTTTTTGTCAATAGATAAGCACCCGTTAGGAAATCTTGTGTTGCAGCAATTAAGAGTTCACCGTTTCGTGGTGTAACAAGATTACTCTTATTCTAAAAAAACAAAAACAAACGTAAAAAAGTTAATTGATGAAATAATTATTGGAAAAACCAACCCCCATTAAAATTAACGCCTCAGCTTTTGCTTCTTGGGTTTGTGGTAAATGCAAATTCATTTCATCACCATCAAAATCAGCATTATACGGATTACAAACACATTCATTGAAACGAAATGTTCGATGTGGATGGATTTTAGCACGGTGTGCCATTATTGATAGTTTATGTAAACTGGGTTGTCGATTAAATAAAACAATATCATTGTTATCTAAATGTCTCTCCACCATATCACCCAACTGTAATTGATCAAAATTGTATTATTTTATCAATAATTTGATTTAAACTGTAAATACCTTCAATTCTTGTGCTAACTTCTCACGATTTCCATACATTAGAAATTTCTTAAACGCCGACCCTTTCTGTTGGACATAATTAGCACCGGGCCATTTCTCCGGTCCATTAATAACCAATTGACGCATTTTTTCAATATTAGCATGCATTACCAATTCAGGAAATGTTAGAATCTTGGCTATATGTAATGGTACACCGACTTGATCGATTTGTAAATTTGGATCCGGTGATATCACTGTTCTTGATGAGAAATCAACACGTTTCCCAGATAAATTACCACGAAACCGGCCTTGTTTACCTTTTAAACGTTGCACTAAACCACGACCGGGTTTCTTTGATTTCATTTCAACAGGTACAGATAGTTCACTGTTTATATATAATGCTGTTTGGTATTGCAAGAAATCCCAACATTCTTGATATGCATCCAAACGGGCGGCTGATAAACGTTTCTTTTTTATTTCGTCATTTATTAGAATAATTCCGGATTGTTTCATTGTTAGATCGTCTTCGGTACTTGAAAATAATCGAATTTTATAATAAAATCCAGTAATTAAAAGGAAAAACTCACGTGCCGGCTTTCAGTTCAGAAACGACTGATGGACGAATTGAGATCGGTGGGACTAGAATTCTGGTAAAAATCAAGTCTTTCGGACGAGTCCTAAAAAAGGCCAAAAACTCATGAAAATAATTGTCGATTTTTCAAGAATCTACAAGAAAAACCTTCTAGAATCCATGGCAAGTAGAGGGATATCGTTTTGTGGAATCCGTTCAAATAACCGTAACACATCGATAGGTGTTAGAATTTGTGATACAGTATTTGATAACAATGCAGCTTTAATATCAGGATTGATTTCAATAGCTGAACCGAATTTTGCTAGAAATTCTGCATCTTTAGCTGCTGGTTTTTCCATAACAATTTTCAAACCAGAACCACCACCTGAACCTTTACTGGCTGTTAATTTCTTAACAAAACCATTTGTTGCTTTACAATACGGACATTTTGTTACTTTTTTACATTTATCAACAATCTTCTTCCATATAGATTTCTTGGTCATATAACTAAGACTTTCATTTGATAAACGTATACGATACATATTCTTATCATCTGGTGGTAATAGGACATGTGCACAATTTTTACATATTGTTTGTAAGATATTGATAATATTACGAAAATAACCAACATGGAATACCGGTAATTCTAAATCTATATAACCAAAATGACCAGCACAAGCATTTATATTTTTACCACAAGTTTCACACGGGGATTCTTTTGAATTTGTGCCCTAAAAGTAAACAAATCATCAATTGATTTAAAAAACAGACTCGTCAGTTGCTAATAGATCATACTAGACGTTTATCGAGAACACCATAAGGGATGGGGGTACGTTGTATATCTTGATTGTAGAGTCCTCTTGATACAACATGAATAAGGGCCTGTTCTTGCATACTTTCAGCACTTTCAGTACCAAAACTGACGTGGGAACTAAAAAAAAATTGCAATTTTAAGAAAGATTTTATAGAATTTCTGATGGAACTTACATTTTAATAGCCACATCAGTTTCACGATATTGTTCTTTAGGCATTGTTGTTTTTTTTTAATTAAAAATTTCCAAATAATAAAAACAAACCTAACCTCATCAAACTTAACCTAACAAAATAATAAAGTTGCAGTTAATTTAGAGGGCGCTGCATGCGAGTGCCGGTAGCGCCCTCTTGTGAACTATAAAGCGAAGTTGTATATACAGTGTGATCTACAAAAAATTGTGATCCAAGTGAACGTTGATTGATTCATGAATCAGAGTGATGAAATTATCGCCTACTTGAATCATTATATGAATGGACTGAATTTGATTGATTCGAATTGAGTCAGTGTGAATGAATATGTGGGAAATTCCATTGCTTTTCATGCATGCTGGCTTGTGCGAATCTTTGCAAATCAGATTCGGGTTCATTCTAATTGATCTTGATCTGAAAGGGTCCTTCGAGTCCGCGGACTAGATCCGTGGATTTGATGCGCCTGTAAGGCAACAGATCAAATTCATACGAATCTGTAACCTTCACACGCACCATTCTGTCCAAATCCGTTCAAAAATCCGTAAGTCTAAAGGGGCCTAATGAAGGTTAGCAAACAAAATTGATATAAAATATTAATTTCTTTGTCTTTTTTTCATTGACTGATCATATCATAATTACATTGTGTTTTTAGCGGCCCTTTAAAATGTAATTTTAAAGGGAGACCGCTATTGGTTTTGTTGTGTCTGTCCGTCCGTCACGCGCATCAATCGAAAACCATGATATATAGAGACAAACGGATTTCAGATTCTAACTATCTATGTTCTGAACTCGTAAAATCTTACCCTTGATTTCACTTCCAGTCCCTCTTAGGGGTAAGCACCCCCAAACCACCCCTATCGCAAGGGGTCACAACGTAAGTATGAATATTTTGAAATAACAATAGATTTACACACAGATATGCCAATCAAACGTCTTGCCTAATGAAAAATGTAAGCAATTCCTGGAAGAGGAAGCAATTGCTATGTAATACTAGAGTGGCTCTTAGCCTGTAGTTCGCAAGTCCCTGGGGCCCGTGGTATTCTCTCAGAGGATCCGCGAGAGTTTGAAGAAATGTTGTGACTCAAAATAATATTCGAAAGCTCTTTAACTTAAGAGTCTTTAAAGTATTTGATGCAGGATTTAAAATCTCTAGTCAAGTCGTGGAAGTTCACGACAACAAAAGATATTTAAAGGCGGTGTGTGGTAAAGAAAAGCTTAACAACCACTGTGCTACTATGAATAAAAATATTAAATATTTACTTAGGTGGACTTTTACCTATATTTTCATTAATTGATTAGTTATGTACCATTCTTTGTCGTAACACTAATTTATCTTTATCAGTAGTACCTATAGGCTTTTGATTTTAATATTATTGCAGAATCTCCTTGAATGAGCAATATGTTTCTACACACTACCAAATGGGGCATCCCTTTTCATGTCCACAAAAATATGTAAATCAGAGTTTGGTTAACAAAAAAAAAGGAACAATGAATAGTGCTTATCCGAAGAAAAAACCACAGTGATATAATTAATAACAGTTTGATCGTGAGTGACGGATTAATAAAAAAGGGGTTTTCATAGACTTGAATGGTTACGAAAATATTGACGGTAGATTCATTGAAATAATATTATAACAGCACAATTTTCTAAAAGTATAGAAAACAAAACAATTATGTAGGATGAGCTTATCCTCTCCTCCACAATGTTTGTTCTTCTCAATTATTAAACTACATAATTGTTTTTTTTTCTCTAGAAATCCTCTTTAAAAATTCAGACATTTACTTTTATAAAAATTTTAATTAAATCTACACACATTTGCTTTATAACTAAACTATTAAATAAAATTGCAATAAAAGCTAATTGTAATACGCATATATTCGAAACAAAAATTCCTTTGATTATCACGAAAAGAATTAACTAATATTCAATGATCAAGAAAATACGTTACAATCAATTTCTTGAAGTATTCATATTGAAATAGAAAAAACACAGCATCTGAAAATATTTTTACCAGAAAATACCATCATCACCACCCACCATGGCAACCTCCACCTCCATCGATTTGTTTTATCAATATTTGAAAGGAAAATATGAAGCAATCGAAGAAGCAACAAGCTAAACCACCCATCTCCATCCCCGAAAATCACTTGTATTTATTTTGATTTTTTCTGCTTTTCTAGAGTTTGACGAAATGTATCTAACTGAAAGCTAATTTCTTGTTATCAAAAATGTTAATACTATTTCTCAGAAATATTTTATAAAGACGAAGAGATCTTATGTCTATTCTGGAAGAGCAAGACTCCTTCAACTTATTGTTAGACCACTTGGCTCGTAAAGTCGCCTCCTGAGCTATCACTGAATGAAAAGAGGGAAGATTGAAATATCAGTACAAGATCCCTAGTGAGCTCTCTGCAGTTGCACAACGCACACACCTATGAAACCGACCCGAAGTTTATATCTATTGAAACGTTTTATCGGTATTACCTAAGACGCATCTGCACTGAAGTCAGGATATTGTTGAAAGGATATGTTGTAGCTTCGTAAAGGATTAATAAAACTTGCATCGCATAAATTGCAATGCATTGTGTTTTCTTTAATAAAATTACTACTGATTGTGAGTCAAAGGTTATCAATTTTAGTACACTTATCACTTTTTCCATGTGGGAAATTCGTATATTTGGAAGCCAGTGATGAGATGAAAACTATAAAGCAACATCTATACATCATACTGTTTCCATTCGTTTTGATTTTCTATACGAGTTATATACCTTTAACTTCTAGAATATATCATAGTATGAACTAATCAAGTTATTTTGTCAAATCCACGTGTAGGCAACTGATAGATATGTGATGATTTTAATACATTATTCATGAATTTCGTAACGTCAACGACACATTGATATATACGTACCAATATGGTACTAAACAGGAAAAAAATAGATACAAGAAAAAAATGAGAATATTAGAAAAAAAAACTACTGCTATCGACTTCCTCTAACTATATTAATATCTATTAAATTAATCAATTCTTGCCAAAATTAAATAATTACGTCTATGTAAATACTTGAAATAAATTATATTATATTGTTATCATTTGATAAAATGAACTGAAGTGGGTTAAATTGATAGATGGATAATTCAATATTTATTACCTAGTTTGTAATATTCTAGCCATTTATTCTATTCCTGTAACCTATAAAACAATATAATTATTACCTTTCTAGTAATAATAATAAAGTTAATTAATAGAAACCGGAAAATTTAGGAAATATTAAAAAAAAAGCAAAGTAATCAAAAGATTCCAACAAGATGCAAACTTCTTGCCCGGCGCATCCACCATTTTTACAGCCGCACAAAATCCAATTACTTCCTTTTATTTCTTTAAACCTTTTATTAACCAAATGCAAATTTTTTTCAAGAATTTAATCGATCTACGTATAATAGAAACAAATATCTTCTCACAGACTGCAATTAATTGTTATTTTGGTATATGGTCTGATAAGCTTCAATGGTTTGGACAAATGTTCGTTCTAATGTTTTCTTGTTCTCATTAAAACCACCCAGCAACATTGAGTAATATAGGAAAGAGCAGCATGAATACCGTTGCTTATACAACATAGATTGTAGAGAGTGGGAAGATCACAGTTTGGGACGCTGCACATGGGGAAGAGTCAGTTGCGTCGGGACGGTTGGCGTCGTATTATCGGTACACGCGCTAACATCTCAATAGTTATAATACATATATATATGTCCATCATTAAAAAACCAAAAAGTGATTATCAGTTGGACGAAAAATTAGGTTTTTTTGGGGGGAATTTTTCAAAAACTAATTAAATTTTGTGTAGTGATCTACTCTTATATAATAATTGTAGTAAATTAGGGAGAAAGTTTCTTGGTAAGAAAATTTTGAAAAGTTTGAAATTTTGTGTATTTCTCTTATCGTCCACTATTGCAGGAATTATTCTTATCACAAATTGATATCTTATAACGACAGTTACATAATTTATGAGAGTATTTACCCAAAAAAAAGTCGAAAATTCTATTAGGCTTATTTTGTTTGTTCGTAGATAATATCTCCCATTAGACATCTAATATTAATTAACTCTTCTATATGTTCATTAATTATGATATGGCATGGCTTTTATATAAATTTCTTTTCAATACAATATTTCTAGGAACTGTATCTTCCTACTATTGCGTGGTAATTCCCACAAGTTCATAAATTAATCTATATTATGTAAAAGTTTCATTTAAACTTAATTAATATTCTAGACTAGGTTACTATATCTCTTCAAATAAGAATAAATTAATATTTTCGTTTAATTATTATTTGACTTCTATAAATCCTTTAATTATCAATTCAAATTTTTTAATAATAAATTTTATTATTTTTGCCTCCCCCAAACTGTTGATGCCACTAACTAACGAAAAAAGGTCAATAACATTCCAGTAAACACACCACCACAATTAATTTTGTGTCCTGTCACTAAAATATTAATTAAAAATTAACGCAATTAATGAAGTAATTACACCATCGGGTCTAAGTGAAATTCTAACTATAATAACATCATAAATCAATTAAATTTTGGTTACTTTAATAAGAATATAACAGATGATTATGAAATATTATCAAGGGTAGTTTTGTAAATATTTTGTGATTTTTGTATAATAAAGTGTCATATTTGATAATTGATGGAGATTTTTCTTGTCTTTAAAATTGCTTCTTTCCATATTTTCCGGTAATCGAGTAGAAAACAGACAAGTTTTACTTAAATAAGACTTGTTTTATCCTTTTTATCATCAATATAACTCAGAATTGTTACAGATTATTGCCCTCCGGCCAAATTTCCAATGCTGAATATAGTACAGTGGAACTCGGTTATAACGAATCTACAGCTAAAATATACAAAATTTGATTAGAAGAACCAATTTCTATTTATTTAATGCATTTTTCTAGCTGATTACGGACGAGCCTTTCGGATTATACAACTTCATTTCTAAATTTACAATTGTAATAGGTTGCTCTATTTTAAACCGTTTCAACTTTGCGGATATAACAAATAACGGTTATTGCGAATTGGAATTCGTTATAACTGAGTTCCACTGTAATTTGCAACAACCAACAGTTGATCGCAGTATAGTAATGAATATTGAACAGAAACTGTCGAGTTGTTATAGTTTAATTAACACTTCCAAGGATTACAAGGACTTAACAAAACAACCACTATTACAATATGTATAGATTTTTTTTTTAGTTTAGTAATAAAAACCAATCGAGTTTCGTCATGTTATGATAGTCATTTATGAATTTTTATTACAACCATATAAAAATTCGTTTTAACGATAGCTTATTAGATTACAGATTTCTCTAGCTTTGGTTGGAAACTTCCACATTTCTCTCCCGGTTTTATTAACATTTTCTGTTCAACCTTACAAAAAAAAAGGAGTAAATGAGTCTCAACAATAAGGTGACTGATAAGTAAACTACCCGAGGTGGAAACCTTTGATTATGACAATTTTTGGCATTTTGACAGATAATGGACATGTGTTTTTCCATTCGTGCCTGCTCTCAAGTTTAAGGGAGAAAATAGGGGTTGAAATTGACCCTGCAAAATCAATTCTTTTCAAATATCTCCAAAACGGGTTAATATTCTTTAATAGTGATTCATAAACTAAAAGATATAAGCGTTTAGGGGCTATTATATGATATGAATTAATTTTCCACCCTTTGTCTAGTGGTGGAGTTATGATTTTATTTTGTTTTTTTGTGAGCACAAGGAGAACTTCAATTTCTACTAAAGTGTACAAAAAAATAAGAAAAATATTGTGTAGTTCTCGAAAAGAATTCGATGACAATCACGAAACATATTTCACATATTTTTACAAAACCCGTCTTGGCTTAGTCGAGAATCAGAGACAATAATATTTCATTGATAATGAAACCGAAAATGTTGTGTAGGTGGTTTTATGGGTTTGGTATTAACTTTTTGATTTTATACTCGATTTCCTGATTAATTCTTTGTACAGCAAAAAGGATTGTCCCTTAAATTATTCGAAACATGATGGAAATTTCATTAAATGAGAAATTGAAGATGATTTCAATAAATCTACCTACATAATTTTCCATTTTCCAACTGACATTTGATTACTAAAGAATTTGTCTAACCTTTAACAAATTCTGTCCGTATTTTCTAACTATATTATGGTTTAATTTGGTTTGTAACGTATACATATAATGTGGTTTAAAGATCAATAATCGTTTCAGTTATAGCTTCTATCTCTCTTAACCCTAACAGAATCACTGCTGAAAGCTGAAAGACTGGAAGTTTTCAGGATGGTTTTTTTTTCGAAGTTTCGACGAAAGCCACTTGAATTCCTTCCTGTGTAGACTGTGTTTTTGATGTTATTTATGCAAAGAAGTGAAAAAGAATCAGTACATGTGTAAGCTCCATAAGCTCGTATTTAAATAAAATACAATGAAGCTTTTGTATAAATAAATTTAATTAATTCAGTTTAATCCTCCAGTGGTTGTTGGTGTTTTTCTTTTTTTGAAAGTTCGATTTGATCTCATTACCAATTCACTGCAAGTGGCAATCGTTAGAATTATCCTCTTGCAATTGAAATGTTGAATTTGAAATAAAAAAACTGAACGACAAGATTTATGAAATGTGATTGTGGGTCTGATAATAAAACACTGTAATAAATTTTTGTAGACGAAGTTTTTTCGTTACATTCAGTTCGTAAATAAATTGCATATTTCAGAGTCTTGTATAACGATGAAATGAATTTTTCGTATTTGATTCGTTCCGTTTGTCGTGTCTATACTTTCTTATAGAAATTGTAACTATTTGTCTATGATAGTTTAAAATTAATTTTGAGAATTATGTCACGATTCTGGAAACCAGCAACTGCCAAAACATTCAAGATTTCTAATTAATGAAACTCCAGCTTGTAGTCCGTCTCTTTTCAGCTTAATTACCGTCTTCTCCCAATTGGATTGGATTTTATAATAAAACAAAATAGAGAAAAAAACCTGAAAATTAAAGGTAGACAAAAGAAAAAATTGGACCAATTTCCATGTTTTTAAAATGTCCCATCAGCAATTCTCGTTTAATAATAATAATAATAATCGTTTAATATCAAGATTTTAGAATGAGAATTCGAATCGAATTTCATAAAAATCTCTTCGAAACTCCGTTAAATAATTAAATTGAAATTTTCTTTATATCGTTGTCCGATATCGAATTACAATTATTTTCTTGTAATATTCATGTTTTTTGTTATCAAATTTCCAAAGTTTTTGTTTAATTAACTTTAAACTGTCCAGGAGAGAGAAAGTTTCAAGGATTCTATCGAATTCTTTTAATGAGTTTATAGATCTTGTCCTTTATTATATAGGTGAGAGACGGAGAACTCTCTCGAAAGCTCGTCTGATTTCAGTCGATTCATGTTTATGACAGTATCTGTCCCTGTTTTATGTTGTTGTGTATATCAACATTTATCTAAAGCAGTTTAAAAGCTTTGGTTAATGGTGGTTGTCGCTTTTCGTTGAAAATCTTATTTACCCCCGTACGTTTTCATTAATTTTATCACTTTGACTAATTTCTGTTCTAACATTGATAATAATATTTTCGTTTTTTTTATACAAAATGGATAATGGTAATTTTATTGTGAACGTATCCAAATTTGATTTATATTCTAGACTAGTATTCCAACTGATTTACATGTATCCTAGAATAAAATAGATGGACGACTATAAGATAAAGTTTGTGGCAATATTACGAAATAATATCAACTCAATAATGATTAATTGCGGCAGTTGATTAAATTATACGTCTGAAGTCAAGTATCCAATATTTATGCCATCTGTTTTGATGATGAGATTATATTTATTTGTAATTTTGTTATTCTGTCCTTATACGAAGCTGTATAACAAAATTAAACATTATTTTTTTGTTTGGTAGTAGAATACTCGACAATTTCATTTTGAGACTTTTTGATGAAATAAGGAAGTCATCCAAACAAGATCATAACTATAAAGATGGACTTTACATACACTCTTGTATAGAAGATCTGCAAAATTATAGAGTCGGGATAAGTTATGAAAGTTTTTCCACATTTCGCTCTTTTCAGTTCATAGACCTTTTCCAAAAAACCATCTTTCAATAACAAGACACAAAAAGAAAGTTGTAAAAGTGTGTAGGATTGTCACCAAATATATTTATGTGTTTGATATGTTTCTCAATTCAAATGTTAACAACAAACAATCAAAAAATTCAAAAAACTTCTGTTTATGACATTTATCAAATTATTTATAAATCTACCAACATCCACCAGATAACGTAATTGTTATACCGTAATATAATTGAATTTCAGTTTCAGGAAATTCTGATAAATGGTTGTATATTATACCTACTCGTTCAGGCTTTATGATAATTAATTAAATTACAATTATAAATTCGATATCTAGTTGTTAGATAATTGTCAAAGGATCATCGAGATTTCTTTTTTCAATTCCTGCTGAATTGGTAACAAAAAGTACAATTTGCACTCGTTCAGAATCCAAGCATCTCAAAAGATAAAATATTCCCCATTTTCCCCATTAATTTTAGCTTGACTGAATTGGAATGGAATCGTCGACAACTAAATGAACAATTATTTAATGAGGCTTCTCGCCATTACTCTGGCCTTTGTTAAATGACACTTTATATTTAACAGAAATTACTATTACAATATCCTGTAATATTAAAAATTAATAATAATTACAACTCGGTTTTGAAGATGTTTCTCATTTTTACGTGAAAATATATAACGCTCCCTGAAAATTAGGGTTACCTGTAAATTACAACTGAAATATAGGTAATCCTGAGTACAAAGGGATGTTGAAACCTAGTAATCTATTAGCCATTTTTCAGAGATTCATAACAGTCCTTATCATGAACAAAAGGTAGCGTATTTAAATTATCTGGTAATATTTGTTCAAGGTTTGCAATTATCTTTTACCTTTAAGGGTATGTTTACTGTTTAAAAACATTACTTGGCGATTGTAATTAGAGTTTTTCTCGCAATTTAATTTACTCAAAGTAATTTTTCTTTGGCGAAGAAGAGAAATGGATAACGATAAAAATAAACAATTTAATTACACTGATTTTTTAGTTGTTTACTTAACTAATTTTGTAATAATTATATTGTGCAAGGTTACTTACTTAAAACCGTAAAACTAAGATTCAGAAAGATTCTTCATAAAATACTTGAATATATAATAAGTTTAGCATAAACTAAATCAACGTTGAAAGCCACAAAAGATTGTGTAGAAGTTTCTCAAGCTTATCTACAACACTTTTAACAACACAATATCATCTCTCTGTGTTGTATTTTATTTTATAAAATTCAGGAGTGTGGTCGTGGACAAATTTACGAGATATCACATAGTAACAGGGGGTTATAAGGAGAAAATTGGTAGTTTCAACTGTCGTAAAACACGAAATTTCTTCGTCAAAAGACTGATTTTTCTTATACGTGTAGCTGTAATAATAACATCAACAATATGATATTTTGTGTGACATTTGATCGATTCCGATTCATCTTTAATTTTA
Organism: Iselma pallidipennis; assembly: GCA_037464855.1. Taxonomy (NCBI): domain Eukaryota; kingdom Metazoa; phylum Arthropoda; class Insecta; order Coleoptera; family Meloidae; genus Iselma; species Iselma pallidipennis. The sequence goes on along the minus strand of JAZBHA010000942.1, from coordinate 22,953 downwards.
TCGCACAATAATTTCGCTGGCTTAGTTATAGAAACGAAACATCTTTCTATTTGAGGTGGAAACTGGCACGTTTTTGACATATAAACGATTTCTGTTCTATTCACTGGAATACTTGTCGGATACTATCACCAACTACCATCAATTTTATGTATTATTTTTATTTTAGTGGATGAATTGAAGTTATATATAAAATAAATGATTGATAGAGATATCTGTTGTTCCATAACACACACGTGGTAGTAGCAAGAAAATTATTTAATCTTCAATTTCCATATGTAGGGAATAGTCTCTGTTCTACGTAAAACAGATATTGTTCAAATAATATCAAGTAAACGACTCCGATACAGAGATGATTAAAACTATACAGCAAGAAGTAATTTAGCCTTCTCTATTTATCCCTTTTTTGTGCTATAGTTCTGAAATAACGAACGGTAATGTCAGAGAATAATTTAAATACAAGTGGGTGTGTTAAACTGTTGATAATGTCTGTTAATCTCTCCTATCACTCTCCTGTGAATTTCGACTAATTAACGTTAATAACAACAGGAATAAGAGCTATTAACTCGAGTTTATCGCCTAGTAGTGTAGGTAGTGTATTTGCATCTGGAGACAATAATCAATTTATACAGGATGTTACTGGAAAAATTCTATTCTACGTTTCAGAAAAATGACGAATTTCGAGTCCAGAACTTGATTCAAATTCGAAGTGGCCTATGAGAGGAAAAGTGCTTATAGTTAGGAAAGTAATTATCGAGACGGGCAAATATCATCTAGTCCGTTCTGTATATATAATTTTCCATAAGAGTGACTCTCTAGTTATATTTGACGAAATTCTTGTTATCCTGCCCTAAACAATCAACACACAATCAATCATATTGAAAATCTCAACTTACCAACAAAAACTCTATTATACTATTATGTATACCGGTTTTTTTCTAATAGATAATAGACAAAAAAAAACAGATCTTCATCAATTTGTTTAAAAGTCATCATACAAATAAACTAAAACAATATTGATCGATTTCATTTAATCCAAGGATAGGATTGTATTATATTAATATTAATTCTATTCAGATGCAAATCGTGTATTCATATACAATTTGCAACAAGAATTCCTAACAGATTGGTGGAATAACGAAAACGTACACAAAACACAAACTCAAAATCCAATGCAGTTTAATCTAATAAGCATTTCCAGTTTCAGATAGGTCAGGTGACATTTCAGTTTTTTCTCGTAATACAGTTCCAAAGCTTTCAATAAAATTGATTTTGAAACGATTTTTCTTTGTTTCTTCGTTGTTGGATTTCTATCAAAAAAAGCACTTGTCAGAACTGGAAAATCATCATCTGTATCAACTGAATTTAAACGCATTCAAGTTTCACTTTCACGTACAAATGTGTATTGAAAATCGTACTCAAACGAAATCTATCAAAGTTAATGTTCGCATCGCCTTGCGGCGATTACTCTCGATTTGATTAGTTAAATATTGAATATTATCAACTATGACAGGACCTGTTGCATCTAGGATTTGAGTCTAGTGAGTGAATAAACGAAGAAAAATTCGAGAAAAACAATAAAATACCGATTTTGTTTATTATTATCAAATATTTTATATCATTACTAGATATTCTTTTGTTATTGTGATTTCAAAGAATTCTTTGCCATTATTATTTGGTGTTTTATATGGAAACGTTCGGGAATCTTTTTAAAGATTCAACTTTAGACATTTTAGAGGTTTGCATATAGGTCTCTATGTTTAAGCCACCTACATGAAAATTTTCAAGTATGTCATCCAATTTTCTTGTATATCTATGTATGTTTATTTCATTAGTCAAGTTCGGTTATAATTACTTTTTCCCGGAGGCCTTTATTCAAACATTCGCAATCAAGGACACAGTCCTGATTGATTTATGCAATTCAACTCAAATTATAGTAAACTTATAGGTATCCTTTTATCACCTTATCAGGATAATTGAAAGTAGACAAGTAGCAATGCCATTAGCTACCGGATATAAGGGAAACCGGTTAATCAACACTAATCTAGGATAGGATGACAGCAAAAAAGCTTTCGTCGTTGTTATTTTCGCCAAAAAGATGTGATAATCTCTTTTGTGTGTGTGTGTGTGTGTGTGTGTGTGTTAAAGAGAGACGTGGACAAATTTAGTTCAATTAATGTGGAAATAATGTCGAGGACGTATTTTTTTTGTTAAGAGTGGCGATATAATTCAACAAAGGATGACGATTATGATGAGTAAAAATCTGAGGGTTTTTTTTTCTGTTGGTCTTTTAAATTCAGAATGTGCTGTGAAAGCAAAACAAAAGGCAGATGCGGGCCAATTTGACAGAATAACGCACAGGCACGAAATTCGATCTTTTTTTCGCCTTGTGTATTGTTAAGTACAGACGCTTTTATATATGTATCTTTCTACCGATCAAATCTGGGACATATGTACAAGGTTCTTCTATATCTAAAGGTTCTTTTAAATTTAAAACGCTATAAGGAAAATCTAATTTCGATGGTAAATCTGGTAAACCGAATGCCTGAAGAGTATTTCCTATCAAGATCTAATATATATTGTCATAGTTTATATTTTGTGTTTAGATGGAAGGCAAAATCCTCCTTATCTTTAACTTTGTTTTCCCAATTAGTTTCGTATCAGTATTTTGTCTCACTCTATCGTTCACGAAAAAATATCAATCAACCCATCTATCATCAGAAGTAATAAAGCTCTAGTCTTTGATTGAAAACATTGCCGCCAGTAATTTTTGTTGTTCTTGTTGTTGTTGTTGTTGTTGTTATAGGTTGTTGTTGAGTACGTGCGATGCCCTGCAATGTGGAGTTATGTAATGGCCGCCGCCAGAGGTGACCCTCATCGTCGTCGCCCCGGCTCTGTCTTTACTGTACAATCAACAAATTCAGGTCCTGGACCTTGTCGGGATGGATTGAATTGCACTAGATATCCATTAAATGTTGGTTACAAATCAGTCAATCAAAAAGACGTCATTAGTAGTAGTACAAGATTTTCAACTGAGGAATTTGGTGCTGATCTGTCCAGGGATGGTTCAAGAGATGCACTGGCTGAAGTCCGTGTACATACACCGTACTCAGAACGTTGTCAAAGTCCCAGTGAAACGCCCCTCAATCGACCACATCAGGTACATATATATATCTATGTATATAGAAAATTCTAATTCAATCTTGTTATAAAAACAAAAACAAATACAAAAAAATAAGAATTCCATTAGGGTGTTACGTTAGGAGATTGGCGTTGGAATTAATTAAAATAGATAGACGCTCAGTTGCTACGTGGGAGATTCTAGGGAAACAGACACACAACATATTGAAGAACTTCTATTTTATTTCAAAAATATAATCAAAGCAAACAGTCCAGAAATTCATGATTTCAGTAAAGTTTTTAGAATTCTTTTCTGTTTTGTTTTGATAAAACAGGGTGTTTGACACAAATTGATCGAATCAACCAATCCTTATACGATCAAGATTAATATTTATTGTCGGGTCGGGTCGCCTTTTTTTTTTTAAACACAACAATGTTGAGAAATTTTGTTGTAATAACTCTTGTCGGGCTTTCGAGATTAACTTGCTTACTCGGTTGTTGTTTTTAATTGATTCAGTGATAGCAAGTAAACATGCTGGTGGGGACTACTTATTATTAAAATTAAATTCGTTAAATAAATGCTGGGAATCTCCAGGACGTCGCACACAATTTCCCTTAAAAATCTACATGCCCGATAACACAAAACTGACAGCTTTCACTAAATTTGGAAACACTTTTCTTTTTCGATCAGCACACAGTTAAACTACTATAAAGATTGGAAGTGCGCTTTCTTCTAATTTTGTCCCTTCAATGTTTATTTAAAAATCGGTTCATCAGAATTTTTCAGGTCTCTACCGCAATCGATTAAATACAGAAGACCGGGTTGTGCAATAATACTCCTGAATTTTTGAGATTTTAATTTAATTCATCCACTCCTACACAATTCTTTTGAAATCTACTCATTTCTTAAGGATTCTTGACAATCTAAGGAAGAAAATCAAATTTCATATTAAATTTTTTTCCAATTATTGATCCATTAATATTCTACAGCTTTACAAACAATACATTAAACACACTATGAAACTATATTAAGTAGATAGTATTTAAATAGGAAGCAATGCAATTAAATGGATTTCTTCTACGTGAGACTATTAAAGTTCGAACAAACACAACGTGTCCGCAATTAGAAATTTATTAACCCGCATAAGTGTTGACAATTTCGTTAGTTTATCAGTTTTGTTTCCCGTTTTTAAATGAAAGGGTTTGTTCTACAATAACCAAAAATGGTAACACTGAAACTCAACATTACTGATTATCCAACGGTACGTATTTTCATACGGAAAAATGAAAATTTTTCACAATTTCAATATAGGTCATGTAGACATGAATATTTTCAATTTTATTTTATTTTTCTAAACGAATACGAGCAATGAACGAAAAAACCTATATAGAGATCTTTGTTGTATGTAGTGAGAAATTCCACTTTATAACACAAGTTTCTGTCATGCCGGTAAATTTGATTGGCCCTATTCCGAACGTGAAATTCTTTCCAAGTTGTAAACATAAACAAGAAAACAATACCAATATACGAATAACAAAAAAGTAAAAGTGAAATTATTCAAAGAGTCTATCTATAATAGAAAAAAATCAAACAAGTTTCTCGTCTTTCGTTCGTGTATACAAGACTTGAACATAGAAGAGACTGTTGATAATTGCTGCAGATTCATGTCTTTTACGAGCTGATGATTTCAAGATAAAAACTCGAATCCGATGTCTGTGTCCTCTTAAATGTAGGTTTTCGTAATCCATTAAGTTTTATGAAAAGGATAGTGACCTGGATAGTGTCCTGGCCTGGCTTCTTATCAGTCTTTCCAAATTCATTCTGGAATTGTTACGACGACGACGATGTGTGGGTATAATTTACAAATACACCCACATTTCGTTTCGGTCCTGGATTTTTATCAAATAAACAACAACCTTTCACAAGGTAAATCGATTATATTTTCGATCATTCAGTTTTAAACTTTCCTAAAATCCTGGATATTTACAATCGAGTTTTGTGTTATGACATTTGAAGACGCGTTTTGTTTTTCTTTCAAATCAAGCCAATTCTGGATTACGTATTGGAAATATCTTAGCAATTCAACACAATCCTTCGATGACTATCAAGACTAAAATAAATTTGAGAAATTCTTGTATCACCAACTGTGTTAAAACTGTCATCAATTATATTTACAATTTGTTATCCTCCCTGATAGTGCACATAACAATTCCACTGGTCGATCAATTAAACGAATGATTTTACTCATTTGAACTGATCATTCTTCCCTTTATCAGATCAATACAATTTCAATCAATGAAATAATAATAATAATAATCAATTCTAGTTTGATAAAGTAATTGTTGCACACAATTCGATCTATTCAAGGAGAATTGCAAGTTCCTGGTAGGATCTGATTTCCTGTAGAGAAACAGAGTATCTGTAAGCTTTATCAATAGAACGATGTTATTTGATGAAATCTCTCTCGACAAATCAAATTTTTGAGAAACAATTTTCGTACAACAGAAATAATATGATAAATGTTTGTAAATCTTTTATTTGCAATCTCCAACAATATTTCAATTAAAATGTGATGAACTTCTGGAACGACGACGACGAAAAGACAATTTTCTGAAATGCCACTGCTGTTAAAAGCGTAACTTTATTTTGTGTACATTTTCGTACAAAGTGATAATAACAATAAAACAGTCTTAAGTCGATATATTCAGTTATATGTATTGTGTGTATAAAAGCGAAAATGGCAACTTTATCCTTAGCTCAGAGAGAATTTTACTAAATTTAGTACTCAGTTTTTATGGCAACATCAAAGCTGAATAAATTTTGATAAGAAGACTATACCTATATTTATTGAATAGAAATGTTTAGCTACAATATGTTACAAAAAAAACGTGTGAATCTATAAATTATCCAGTGATATTATTTAAATTTTAATTGACGCAAGTGTACCATAAGCAGCTGTCTTTTTAAAATGGTTTTACCTTCATTCGTTAACGATTTATCAACGAAACTAATGACACCTACGTGCTGTACGTACACACAAATCAAATCCATGTATAGTCATGGAATCGCATTTTCGGATTTTTATCGTTGATGAAATTTCAACTTTACAAATACCTACCTTATTGGAGATTTTCCATTATCTCATCGTTCAGCACAGATTTGTTTGATAATAATAATGGTGGGAATTATTTTGCAGGAGAATGTGCCGCAAGGTAGGTTGTTTTCGGCGATGCGAGGACGGTTAAGACAAGTGGCATCATCCCTCCAGGCGGCAATACGTTTCCGTCGCTACTCTCGACGAGATTCACACCCCCCTGACTGGTTTGTGGATAAAAGCCATCAAGATGATACTGCCGATACTGTCGATACGCCAACATCCACTTGTTGGGGTCGAAAAATTGTTGTTGATCCAGCGCTTCCGTCCTACTATAAGGTAATATATGTATATAATTATTGATTTTAAATGCAGAAATTTCTATACCATCAACTAGTCTGTATGTTTAACTGGTTGGAAGTTGGAAGAGAAAAATCCAATTCCATGCTCGACCCTTTTTCACAGTATAATTCTCTACGAATCTCCCTACAGGGTATTGTTAAAGAGAACTTGACACAATCCGTAAAAACTCGTCCTGTTGGAGTATAAATTTGAAATTTATTCTAAATTAATCCACACACATCAATAATGTCCTCGATCCTGATAAAATGATGGTCGTTAATTTGTGATTCGTATGGAAAAAAAAAGTACGGGCACCGACTAGATTAACCTGTCATCAATGTTCCTTTCAGCAATTCAGTTTATTCTATCAGAATAATTATTATCAGACCGACCTAGTTACAACAGTGCCAAATAAAATAGCAACTACTATTTTTTTAAAAAATAAAACACACACATATGTGGGTAATTTGTCGACAAATCATATGCAAATTAGATGGAATTTGAATTTTAAAAATTGAGAACTGGCTAGTCTAAAATATCAACTAGCCGAGACGTCGACTTTTCCAATGAATCTCTCGAGATTTTCATATTTGAAACTATTTTGGTTGCAGTGGCTGATGGTTGTATCCTTGGCTGTGCTCTACAACATTATCTTCGTGTTAGGAAGGGCAGTATTTTGGGAATTGAATAACTCAGTACCTTGGCTATGGTGGACTTTGGACTATCTCTGTGATACGATCTATATTGCAGATATTTTTATTCATGCTCATGAAGGTAAGTCGTCGTCTCGTACAAAAACTTAATTAATTATTAAAACAAACACACGACAATATTTTTTGCTACTTTGTTATAAAAACTATCCAATGATATTCTTGAAAACAATAAATAATGGAATAGTATTTATAAAGTACATATTTTTACGTGTAATGGATTTGGGAAGGAAATTTTTCCTATAAATACGCGACATTGAACAAATTTCGGTATCAATATGGTAACAAGAAAACTCCTCTATAGACAAAAGCACATTTTACTTGTTTTTGTTGTCAACGAAAGTTTTCCATGCTGTAACAGCATTTTTTTTATAATTTCGTAGAAAATTCCTCAACATTATCAAGCAAAACAGCTTCTTTCTATCCTGAAACTGGTTCATTGCCTTTGTTTTTTTTCCTTGTTCTCTTTCTAGGTGTTTCCATCGAAGTTTTTGTTGAGTAGCCGTTGAGTGATTTACGGTTTTTAATAGAAACCCTGCTACCAGTAACAACAATACCATCACTACCATCACAAGAACCGTAATTGTTTGTTAAGATAAATTGAATTTCGATTTTATTTTAACAATATTTTAATAATAATAACGGTCATGATGTTGATGGTAGGTGAGCAGTACCCGTATCAATCGTGCAATTAATTACGGATCAGATGTATCGATTTTTGAAGGTAAACCGACCCTAATTAATGCGACTTGTGCTCTCAATATTAAAATAATTAACCCCGGTCGGAGTCCATCGTTTGATGGTGGTTGTTGTTGTTATGTAGTAGTGATGGTTCATCACGCGACGATTCTTGTCTACATGCAAACTTACAAGCAAAATTGCCACTTGGGATTACTAAATAGGAACTAGTTGAAATTGAGACATTTATTATATAGACACTAAGGCCAGAATGATTATTTCGTGAAACGTACACAGTACACAATATTAATTAGAACATTAGTCATCAATAAAATTCGAAAACAGTTTCTAGAGTATTATTTGTGGTCGATTTGGTAAACAATGTGTCAATTTTCTTCTACAAATTCACTTGTTTTAATCATAATTACATAGCAATTTATCAATAGATACCTACGTAGGTATTAGGTCTATAGGGGTGCGACATTTGCTTCTAATGTTTGCAAGGATTATTGATGACTTGACGGAGGAAAACAATTTGTAAAATTATGAATCGTAAATTTGCAATGTTGGACAAAATAAATATTGACCGAAGACTATAAATGCGTCATGTACTCCGTCAACATTCTACTACTAGACTCAACTAACATTAAAAACATTCATCCAACTAACAACTATTTACAAATTCCATCCAGCTTCCAATTTCCAACAGTACTGAAAGAAATTGTTGTCGATATAGTGTTTTTTGGACAAGCTCGTTTTTAGATCAACAAACATTGCAATAATAGTTGTTTTATTAGAAATTTTACATTAAAATCCTTGTCTTACGAAACAATTTTGATCTACCCTCACAGTATTTCTTTAATGCGTTCGAATTGAATTACAAATCCCTGGAAATGCAGACACCGTGACCTAATTTATTTTGCACAGTTCCACGAAGTATAATTCTTAAACAAATATTGGAAACAGTGTAATATCTAGACGCTTATTTTTATTATAAGCCACTTATATGTATGTTGCTGACAGGACAAGGTTAAGGATTATAAACCCAAAACTGTAATATATTCTACAGTCCGCAACGATCGGAAATGCAAATAACTAACACGATATCACATATGTGATAAGATAATGGGATGCACTGCAATCTAGGCTATGATTGAAGTGAATTCAAAGAGGAAATGGGAGAGATAGGGAGCGGACCACAAATCAGTGGCTCTAATTTGAATAATCATTTGCCCGGCGTATCCACCATTTTTAGCCACCTTTTCTGTTACCTTTCTCGACGTATATCTTATTATCCTTTTTATAGATTTTCAAAGAGATAATCAATTGTTAAATTTTATCCTCTCTCTTATCATACCAAATCCCAGTCACGTTTGGTTAAAATTAGAACTTTTGGTTTTTAACCGTCTCTGGACAGTTATCTTTTATAAAACTTTCTTTATTACCAATTGTCGTTTATTTTTCGTACAGGTTATCTGGAACAAGGCTTGCTGGTAACTGATCCTAGGAAGCTGCGTACCCATTATCTTGAATCGAAACTTTGGAGGACCGACCTGTTGGCATTATTGCCGACTGATCTGGTATACATCTGGTGGCCCCCGTACGAATGTCAAATTAAAGTGCCATGTCCAATTATTGTTAGATTAAATCGATTAGTTAAATTGCCGCGTTTATGGGAGTGGTTTGAACGGACAGAAACCGATACAAACTATCCAAATGTTTTTCGTATATGTAAAGTTGTATTAGCTATACTTGTTTTAATACATTGGAACGCGTGCCTGTATTTTGCTATTAGTTATGCAATAGGTTTTGGTACAGACAATTGGGTATATAATTTAGATGGACCGAAAAATTCAACGTTAGCACGTCAATATATTTATAGTTTTTATTGGTCAACATTAACGTTGACAACGATTGGTGAAACTCCAGTGCCTGAAAATGATGCTGAATATTTGTTTGTTGTTGCTGATTTCTTGGCTGGTGTTCTCATTTTCGCTACTATCGTCGGTAAGTTTATAACACAAAATTAGATTAAATTACACTTAATTTTATAAAACGTGATACTAGGTAATATTGGTTCTATGATATCAAATATGAACGTTGCAAGAGTGGATTTTCAAAATCGCATGGACGGTGTGAAACAATATATGGCATTTAGAAAAGTTGGACGTGAACTGGAAGCTAGAGTAATCCGTTGGTTTGCCTATACATGGGCAGAAAGTGGAGCTTTAGACGAGGAAAGGGTTCTGTCGGCTCTACCAGACAAATTGAAAGCGGAGATTGCTATTAGAGTGCATTTGGAAACACTACGAAAAGTAAGGATATTTCAGGACTGTGAACCGGGACTGCTAGAGGCTCTAGTTCTGAAATTACGTCTCCAGGTAAATTCGAAAGATTGATTCTGTCATCCGAACCAATACATTAAATAAAATCCAGTTGTTGTTGTTGTTGTTTTTCTTGGTTCATCGATTGCTTAATTGAAATTGAATTACAGGTCTTCTCACCTGGTGACTATATATGTCGTAAAGGAGATGTCGGCAAAGAGATGTATATAGTGAAACGAGGTCGTTTACAAGTCGTCGCCGATGACGGTGTCTCAGTATTAGCAACACTAGGAGCCGGTTCTGTATTCGGTGAAGTCAGTGTATTAGACATTGTAGGAAATCGAACAGGAAATCGTCGTACAGCCAATGTCCGGTCTTTGGGTTATTCAGATCTATTCTGTTTAGCCAAAGACGACCTGTTAGTTGCTTTGGCCGATTATCCGGAGGTAAGATTCAACAACCGTAAATCACGTAAATTTTGATTTTATTACATTCTTGTTTTTCGTATTAAGGCACGTGCGACATTAACGGAACGTGGCTGCCAATTGTTACGGAAAGATGGATTACTGGATGAAGAGATATTCAAAAAAGCCAAAGAGACACAAGATTCAATGGCGGATAGTATTAAAAAATTAGAAACGACCGTTGAAACATTACATACACGTCTAGCTAGACTACTTGCCGAATTCAGTGCTAGTCAAGCGAAACTGAAACAGAGACTAACTCGTATAGAGCTAAGGTAATTTTTCAAGACTCTATATATGTGTGTTTGTTGTTCTTGTCCAATTAAATCATGCAATCAGTTCTTGTCCAGACATATATATTTTAGTCTTTCTTAGACATTTTCGTAAAACCAACTAAAAAACTAAATGTAAAAATTCCATTCTATTACAGATGTGACAACAACGATAATACACCAGAGACTTTAACAGTTCCTACGGGAAGACGCCGGATCCATTCTTTTGAAGAATCTCGTATACAACCAGTTGGTGATAAATTTGAACAAACCATTTCTATCACAAGACATAAAACAATGTGAAAAAGTGGAGCGTGTATGTGGAGTTTCATTTTCTTCATTAATTAATAACGACCAAAAATTTCATTTTGTTTATTATAAAATCAGTAGATACTGAAAAAAAAGCAGGGATAAAATGTGAATAGTTTCAAGGACATCATCGATGATAAATAGGGACAAAGGCCTAGCATACAGTTGAGAGACAGGATTCCATTCGACTACAGGTCGACGACTGGATTATTGCCAAACTTCTAGACGACAAACGAAAATATTTGTTGTATCACTCAAAATCCATATTAATTTCGAAATTTGATTGTTATCCTATTGTCAAGTTCACAAACTTTCAACTCCTCCTCCTCCTCGTTTTCTATTAACTGTATATTATATAACCCCATCGATTAGTTTTTCTCTTGTCACATTTAACAGAGGAGAGTATCAGAAAAAGTTTCCGTTTTATCCTATCTCTACCAAACTCGTGTAACATTATTATACACGCGTATTCTTCAAACTTTACGAATTACTTAACAGCAACGAGTTTCATCCGATTATGGCATTATGAGAGAGAAAAAACACAAAAAACCTTAAAACTTTTCAACAATATTTCGAACAAGAATTTAAACGATGACAGTGTCAATTATCCAGAAACAAAACTGAAAAACCGTAAACCTACCACTAACAATAAGAAAACAAAAAAAAACAGAAAAGAAACAAAAACGACCTGTAGTGCTTAAATCAAAAGAGAAACTTTTTTTTACAATCAAACATATCTATAGTTTTCGGAAAAAAAAACACAGAAAAAAGTAAAGAAGATGACACAAAGTTAGTTATTTATTTGAAAATATTTTTATGTATTTTTTGGAGGAATGGCTTGGAAGCAATAAATTTGTGTATTTTGGTCACAAATCTTGGAAATTAGCAAATTGGGTTAACGGAACATCCGGTGTTTCTATATTCGGCAGAAATCGAAATTGCTTGTAACCGTTCTGTTATTTAAACACATACACATAAACATATAAACATATGTTTATACACACACACAAACACATATCTATTTTCATAAAGGCAGGATTGTTTTTGTAATGGAATAAATCCAAAAACAAAACCAAAAGAGGAACAAAATGTTGCTTCATCTATGATTGTAATTTAATTTACAAGGAACAAAGTAATTTTTATGAAGCCTTACTATAATTGTGATAAATCTAAAGTATAGAGATTATACAGTTTAAGAGAAGCTTTAACTTAAAGAAAAAAAAACAGAAAAAATTATACATATACGTGGGATACCATTGAAGATATTCGTTTATTATATACAGTGCCGGCTCAAGAACTTTCGGCGCCCCGTTCAAAAACTACTCCTGCGCCGTGTTCAAGTGAATGAAATGTAATTTTTACTGAGATAAAGTAGAGGACTTTCTCTTCAATTTGGTGTAATTGTTGGGAAAATCCTCTAAAATTGGAGAGATTTATTTCAATTTTAGTAAATTCACCCGGCGCCTCCACCATTTTGATTTTAGTTTTTCGGTAATAGCGAATGTAATATTCAAGTTAACGAAATGTAGTTTTTACTGAGATAAAGCAGAGGACTTTCTCTTCAATTTGGTGTAATTGGCGGGAAAATTCTCTAAAATTTGAAAGATTTAAAATGAAGAAACCAAGTTATTCTACAAATTTTGCGCCCCTAATATTACAGCACCCTGAGCGGTCGCACAACTCGATGGTACCTTGAACCGGCCCTGATTATATAAGTTTCGTGTTTATCTTCGATGGAATTTCCAGTATTTTAGATAAAAAAACTTTATTAATCAATTACTTGCTGACGTTTTCTCTGGTCCTATAAAGATTATTTTCACATATTGTAAAATTAGTCCAATTCTTTGAGACGTTAGCAAGTTTAGAAAAGAGTTTAGTGAAAGTTATTTATTATTAAATAAATATCTGTGAAAAACGATGTAAAAAAATTATAATAAATAAAATATCAATTCAAAAAAAAACAAAAATGACAATATTTGTCAAATTAAAATCAAAATTTCCTGTTGAAAATGCCATCGTTTCCATCGTCTGCTAATGCAGAAATTTCAGAAATCTAGATTTCATGGAAATTATTGGTACTTGTCGATTATGTGGTTCTAGAATCGAGTTTTGCCCGACAAATTTACATATTTTAGGTCAACATTTATTCGAAAAGCATCCAAAAATTGAAATGGGTCATTTCCAAATCGATTCCAACTGTATCAAAACACTGAGTATTAATTTTCCTTTAATAAAAAAAATAATCAATTAATTTAACTAATATTGAAGGCTGCAATAGTTCGGATCACCAGAGGAAGAAACAATTTTTTAAAACTACGGGTATTATTATTATTATTATTATCATCATTATTAATAATTTGGTATTCAATTGTACATTTTCGAAATTTTCCCCAGTTGAATCTTGGCGTCCCGGCGGTCCACCATTATTCTGTCCATTATGTAGCTGTTGTGGGCGGCCTTTGATACGTCGACAAAAGAACAAAGTATCCCTTTTTAATAAAAAAAAATTAATTGAAAACAATAAAAAATTTACTAAATTAAGAGGAATTTTTGCAGGTTGCCACCAGTCGATTTGGTGCATATTTTCTAATGAACTGTTGGCCACTTTGTTTCCTTCCATTACTAATGTATGGCAAAGATAATATTATTGTTTGTTGTCCGAATTGTGGTTATATTTTCGGTACTTATAATCGACAAAAGGGACAAATCTGCCCTTTATCAGAAACCAAACGAATTCCATTACCGAATGATTATTATTTAGTTAGTTAAAAATTAATCAAGAATTTATTTGAATATCAAAATGTCATGTTTTGTCAAATAATATTATTGATATGAATGAAAATTATGAAGATCTGTACAATGAAATCAAAGAGATTCTTATCGATATTGTTGGAATTATTAGTCGTAATAATGAAGAGCCATTATTAAATGAAACAAAGCCGACATATGAACTGTATCGTACAACTGCAGATATGCCAGAATCTCAAAGTAATATTGAAGTAGAAAAACATATTATAAAACCACAATCAAATTTGATACCGCCAAGTTATTCAACTGTTATCAGACAAGATCAACCATTAATAAATCTACATAATAGAGAATGTCGTTCAATGGAATATCCACATATCAGTCAGTTTTCTAGAGGACCACCACCGCCATCATATTATTCTGAAATGAATACAGCATGGTCGAGAGATCTCAGTGAAGATTCTTGTAAATAATTTTCAATAGTAACACCCCAAAGGCTTGCCACGAATGTACTCTGGTGCATTTGAAAAAAATTGTCGAAAATGGCGAGCACAAGGGAGATTTTGGTAGATTATTTCCCAAGAACTTCAATATATAAATAATAAATTTCAAGCCAAAATGTTAAACCCAGCGGTGGTGAACCCCCGACCTTAGGGCTACATGCGACCCTTTGGGGTCTTCTTTGCGGCTTTATCGTTCACTATAATCAATTTTATTCGTTGTAGTTCTATAAAATATGGGTGGGACATATTTCACGATAAAGACTACTCCAAAAAAGACCCCGAAATCAAAAGTGCCACGGTAAAGGTTCCCCACGCCTGGTTCAACCTTTGAGTGCCAGCGGTCATCTACACAGGCGCTCCTAGTTTTTCCAAAGCTAATAATTGCATATGTACGGAGGAACAGGAGCCCTTTGATACTCAAAAGATTAATTAATTACGATGATTAATTGGTGCTATTACGTAAAGTGGTGCCTATGTTACTTGACGTTCAATACTGCCGATAATAATAACCAATGAAAAGCGAATTACAGCGATAATTTACCAAATTGTCATTGGTTGTATACTAGTCTTAAAAATTTTGTCAATATTGACTTCTACAGTCAAATTGCTTCATGGTAGGACCCAACAAAGGAGTTTATTCAGCAACAGTAGACAATTTTAATTTACAGTCTCAAATTCTGTTGGGCCCTACCACAAAGTAATTTGGCTTGTAAGCTAATATTCACAAAAATTCTACGTTCACTATATTTAAAAAAAACTGTGCAGTTTTTGAGGGAAATAGTCGTTTCAATCTGTTCTTTTTTCTTCTAATTTTCCACTTATTTTCAGCTGAACAAATAATGTTAGGACCTTATCCAATTTATGTCTGGTGTACACGATGTTCTACAATTGGTCTTACACATATAGATTCACAACGAATGAGATTTACACATTTTGCAGCAATTATTTTGTGTATATTTGGATGTTGGCCATGTTGTTTATTACCATATTGTATGGATTCTTGTAAAAATACATACCATTATTGTTCGAACTGTAATAATTTCTTGGGAATGTATAGACCATGGTAGGTGAAATAGATGTTTTCCTTATGTAGATGATTTCCTTTACGACATCAACCTCAAAATGCAAGCAAAAATGTAACGTGTCATCAAACAAATTTAACTGTAGAGTATATTTCTCTCTTTCTTATCTCTAGCAAGAGAGACAGGCAAAAAGTTGGAAGAGAAAATTCTCGCTTGATGTACGATGTTTTAGATGGATGGCAAAAAGTGCAATTTAAAATTGCGAATTTGGGAAAACTGTTTACAGTTTTACACAGTGTTTACACAGCGGCCATCTCTTATCATTTTTGGACTTTTTTGACTTATCCTTAGACTTCTAAGCGATTTTCATTATATACAATTCGCTCAAATAAAAGTGTGGTCTTGAGGAGCGTAAGAGCAAAAGAAATGACAGATGTTAGCAATCTTTGATACATGAATTGAAGCGAGATAAAAGCGCTACCATTCCCCTACTTTAAATGTTGTGAGTGATAGTGGGTATCGGCTTCCATGTCTTGCAAACGATGATAGTAGGGAATCGTCTTATTGCTTGTCTCTTTTCGATTTATATATCAAAAATTGCTCTCGCGCTCCTCCAGACCTCACCGTTATTTGGTTATACCGGTATATCCACATTAGTGACGCCACTGATAATACGTGTATAATGCATTTTCTATCTTTTTGTCGCATCAACAGGGGCAAATTGATTTTAGTGTTCACATAATAATTGTTACCAAGCAACTATTTTCTAACAACAACAATAATTTCGATTTATTGTTAGTGAAACCAAATCGCCCCAATAGCAGGTAAGAGAAAAAAACCCTCCTTATTGGTAATAGAAAATTTATATATTTATTAATACACAAAATTGAGCAATACTATAATTAGTTATAATTAGTTATAATTAATAATTTGATTTAAGCAATTTATCTTATTCTAAATCTCGGGCAGGATCGAATTTCAGTTTTTCCGGATTTTCAATAATACCAAGTTCTTTTTTGGCTAATTGAGCACCTTCACGTATTCTTTTCAAATGGAACTCGGACAGATTTTCTGTATATAGAGGACACCTTAAAAGAATTCACAATAATTTTTGATATTTTTAAATTTTGATTAATTTTTTACCCTCCTTGTCCGAAATGGTTATAACCACTATCTACTCGAGCACCACAAATATAACACATATGAGCCCCACAAGTGCATGTCATTTTATTACATCCAGACTCTTTGAAGAATTTCTTTGAGCAACTCCAGCATTTTCTGTAACAAAAAAAGTCATTAAATTCTGTTTGTATTCAAACCGCTGTGTTATTGGTGTGTCCCGAAAATGCACGCTTGAGCCGCATTAGTCGCCAAAAAAACGGCTCAGGTTTCTGAGGAACGGAAATGAATAGAGCCCAGAGTCCACTTTGATTAAGTGCAGTTATTGGTCAATCACTGAACGACAGCCAACGACTCTCTCGTCTACCTCACGTACTGATCGAACTATGTGATTTTTAATTATTAAACCGATGAAGCCATTTCACCGTTGAAAATCACCGAAAAAGTGCTTTCTGACCTTGAGTTGGAATCGAACCAACGTCCTTTCGGTTTCGCGCCGACTGCTCTGACCAACTGAGCTACCAAAGCCATACACAATACACACTGTCTGAAAGGACGTTGGTTCGATTCCAACTCAAGACCAGAAAGCACTTTTTCGGTGATTTTCAACGGTGAAATGGCTTCATCGGTTTAATAATTAATATTAAAATACACCGTTGTGAATAATTTTATACATTATGTTATTTTTGTTGTAATAATCGAGTTGTTGGTAGGCATATGGTACCTATGTCGTTACAATCAATTTCTAACTGTAATTTAATACAAACTTTAATAAAGCATCAGCCATTTTCTCTTCAATAGTAGTCCGCATTTTTACATCTTCATCATATTCAATTTCTGAACATTTCAATGGTAAATGTGGTGGATGGCCACAACCACGACATGTTTCCTTCATACATTCCGGATTACCACATTTGAATATTTTATCATTTTCAATTGGTATCATAGAGAAATCACAATATGGACATGTTTCAATACCGTCAATATTGGCTTGTTTGATTTCTTCAATTTGACGACGTTGGCACAAACGTTCGAAAGTCTTCTTATCTAACACCATCTGTAAAAAAAATTATAATAATAATACCAAGTTTTTCTAATTTGGAGGGAAAAACCTGGAGTGTTGTGTAAGCTAATTCAGAATCACATTGTCCTAGACATGGAAATCTCGTTTCACCACGACCAATAATCTCGTATGCCCAATTTTTTATGCAATCTCGACAGAATACACAATTTTCCATACAGAAATAACATTCTTCTGGTATCAATTCATCATAATAACAACAATGACAAGTTTCTAAAAGACCATATTTTCTAGCTTCCATTAAAATCATATTATAATTATCATTTTTCTGTTTTAAAGTTTGTTTAATGATTTTTTCATATTTTATGAAAGCTATCTGAAAATAATAATAATAATAATTATTATTAATTTTTTAGTCCTATTTTACGAGACATTATCCACATGATCTCCTGTTAGCAGCACCGTAACTAGGTATTTCTACGCCCGTGGCAAATACATCTTGCACTACCTTCTCCTGTCCACCCCCAGGACTATAAAATTATAGGCAAGAAGGAATTTTGTGCCCCTGTTTTTTCTGCGCCTGGGGCAAGTGTTCTGCCAGCCCTACCTTTGGTACGGTGCTACCTATTACATATATTCTTTAAGCATTAACAATAATGGAGTTTAGACCAAACACTCGCGCGTAACTAGGAATGCGCGGAAGATTGAAGATTGTACACCCGTGAATAGGGCGAACGCTAGCAACATCTTCATACAGACACTGCAGCGCGCGCGAAAGAACGGGCATTTGTTAAATCACGCGGTTAAGAGCGTGTGTGTAAAGTCCGCTAATGGTAGTAGTGCGTGTTTTCAACGTCACGAATCTTTTTGCGGGCGTTTGCAGGTCACGAACACGTCCAGACTGCGGCAAATCGACCAACGCACCCAAAATCTTGCGTCTAAATACGTCGCAAACTGTTATCAATGTGGACTCGCAATTAACGTAGATTAACTTAAATTGGAGATGTGGATGAAGATCTGTTATAGACTGAGGGCGTATTTTTTTTTTTTTAATAAAAATCAAACAATACCTCTTGTAACAGAGCTTCGTTTTCTGTGTCTGGTTCTTCAACAACTGGACGCGGTTGACGAAAAGCTTTCCGTAAACCTCTCAAACGATTACTAGTTTTCATTAGATTATAATTGAAACTTTTAAAAACACGATCAATATCATATTTACGTAAATAATTGTATTGATTATAGAGAAATATCGATGCAATCTCAATCTCTTCTTCACTTGCATTCTCAGATAATGCTGGTTGATGATTTGTTGATGTGAACTCTTCAACGGGATCTGGATGTTGTTCTAAATATTTTTCAATTTCAAATGGTGCTTTATAAATTGATAAAGCTTCCATTTTTTCTTTATTTCTAAAAAATTAAAAAAGTTCTTTCAAAATAACAAAAAAAAGGTGATGAGATACTTTAAATAATCTTGATATGTTGGATAGTCATGTTTCTCTATAGCATTTTGAATGAAATCATCTAATTCATCCTTTGGTCGATCTATTAGTACTCTTGCTTGATTACGTAAATAAATCGGATCAGCATTTGGCAGCATTTCTTTCCAACGTTCCCAAATTTCCAGGTAATCCACATCTTTTTTCACATAATCGGCTAGAAGCAAGAAAAATACAAATAATAATTAGGTATAATTGAATTTCAACAAATCAATCATTGCTTATTCAGTATCCGAGAAAAGCCGCTATTTCGACTGGGAATCGAACCCGAGTCTCCCAATTTCCGATCGGCGATTCTGGCCACTAGACCATCAAAGCAATACGACTTCTTCCTTATCTACTCTAAAGTCAAAATCATTTTCCTTTACCGATACGTCATCAATGAATGAACTAATATTATTCCGATTGTCTTAATGATCATCTACGATAAATTAATTTGGTAATGATCATTACAATAATTACGGGCTGACACACGCAAAGTATAACGATGATTACCCGCTTAATGATCATTAACGTCTCGTGTATGTCTAGCCTCTTAGTCCATACGTAAACTGTGGTTCATACGCTTCCGCTTGATGACGTATCGGCAAAGACTCTAATGTTATACAAACTTGTTGATAATAATTCTACAAGATCATCAAAACTGTCTGGATTCTGTTCTTGGCAAAAATTTCGTAAAAATTCAGGACAAATATCTGGAAAAATATTTTTCAAATCTTGATAAACATCATCATTGAATTCAAATCGATTTGCTCCATTCTGATAACGATGGTGGCCAAAACCAGCAGCTCCTTCTGCACCACCATTGTCATGATTCATTAATCCAGAATCACCAGAAATTAGCAATAAATTAATCATTTCTTCCAATTTTTCTTCATCAGTTGCACTAGCATCATTTTCTAGTATAGTTTGTATTACTGTATCAATTTGTTGTGCAGTTCGTAATTTATCAAAAATTATCAGTAATTGGGATTTATAGTCCATTATTGCAATATACTTTAATTATTAAAATAAGAAACATGTTAGAATAAATATTGAAAATATATAATATAAACATTTACCTTTTTGACTACGTTTTAGCAATTTGATACTTCCTCCTGTTAAACAATAGATATGATAACACAAAAACTAAAAGCTCTAATAATAAATTAACATGTCAAAAAGTCGGGTATTCCCACATTTTCCTTACAGCAAAGATTCTTACAGGAAGATTTCGTTTCAATTGTAAATATTCATCAAATTTTAAGCAATAAAAACAACAATAACTTAACTATAAATAATTACAAGTTGATTTAAGTCGACTTAACAGAAATTAGTAGACAATGGCACTTGTTAAAACGGTTAAAAGATTTTGTACTATTTTAGGTTATCTTTATCAAACACAGTTTGTAAGAAAACAATTTTATTTGCAAAATAAGCAACCAAATATACAGAGGAATTTTGTTAAGAATCTACTAATTGTGCTAAAATTCTTATTCTTCTTTCAAGAACAATCTTATATTCTAGCAAAAGTAGTAGCAAAAGATGACATCAGAAGTGTAAAGTACACATCTTTATAATAATAGGACATAATTTTTATCGAATTAGTGAAATACAAAAATTATAATGGGAATGCTATGAAAAACAAAACTGATGTCGTAACTTTATTCATACACACAGGGTCGACGTAACATGGTCAACGAAGTGGGGCATGGTTACTCAAATGGTGGAAAATGACGCAATTTTTTCCATCACATATTAGGCAGTTGAACCATCTGAATTGATAGGGCGCTTAAGATCTGGAGGGTACCACCAGTACCACCCGTTTTGAGTGTTATCAGTGTAACAAAAAAATTATAGCATATGTATTTAACGATGGAGAATATACACTAGGAATAAGATATCGTTGTTCGTCCATCCCTGTTACACACAACATTCACTAACAACAATCAAAACAGGTGGTGCTGGTAGTACCCTCTAGATGTTAGAAGTATAAGCGGCCTATCAATTCAGATGGTTCAACTCCATAATATCTGGTGGAAAAAATTGCGTCATTCTCCACCAATTGAGTGGGGGGTACCCATGGCGCGTTGGCAAAGTAGGTGGTAGGGGTGCTAAAGTAAGGAGGGTACAGGCAGTGGCGGACTGGCCAGAAGACTGTCTGTTAAATTTACCGGGCCGGTATGGTTGAGGGCCAGTCTGGAGCCACCGTGGGGTGTGTTTATTTAGTGAAGAACAATCAATGATACTTAAAAGGGGGTTCGTAGTAAAGAAAATGTTACGAACCATTGTCCAAGACGAAAATAACGTATTCCACCCTGGACTAACAATTACCAAAATCTCTTCCATTCGTTTTACTGTAGAAGTTTTATTACCAGGACTCCGGTTATACTTATACGGATCATAGAGTATTGTATTGTATAGTAATTTTTATATTAAATATACATATGCATATATCAGCATATGTCAGTATCGTTCCAATAGAGGAGAAATAAAACCCTGCCTTTATTGTCTGAATACTTAGCCAGCTTATAAAACTAACTAAATGTTCTTTACACACACCGGCATTGCCGTTGCTGGGGATGACTTTGATTTTTACATAAGGAAACATTGCCCTCGAACAGCCGGCGGCCGGCGAGTCGGGGGCCTCGCCGGCAACACTTTAGATGCCGGCGACCGGGCCGGGCCGGCAGCCGGCGTACGTGTAAAAACCTCCATTTGATTACATTGCATCCGGCGCCGGTGCCGTCGGCAGCGACGGTTTCGCCGATGTGTGGAAAAACGGCCTAACACACAGAGAAAAACAAGTAGAAAAATTACAAGAATAGACAAAACAATGAATGAAATCAAATACATTGTTCAAAGCTGTTGCTGCTGCACGTTTGCAATATTTAACAGAAAGGACATACAGGATGTCCTCGGACAGGTTGAAAACAACTGTAGGGGAGAGGTCAATAATTTGGACCACCTAAGGGTAAATCGCTATAAAATAGTAATCTGATCGATACCAGCTCAAAAAAAATTATTACTCAGAATCCTAACATTGTAATCGATGGATGAGTTTATCAAGATAGATTGGAATCTTTTTCGGTTGGTTATAAAAAAATATTTTCAAAAAAGCCTCATCGGTCCAATTCAAAGGACAGGTATCTTAGTTCGGATCATAAGTCTCCCAAATTGGACGAGGTCTACTTTTGTTAGTTCCAGTGGGAATTTTCATTGAAAACTATAGGTAATATGTAATAATCTGTAAATAAGTTACTACTCTGACAAAATACCTATTCAATACTCCAACAGAAAAATACAAAAATAAGAAAATAGTCAATCACTGATACATCGGCCAGTACAAAAATGAAACATGTGACATATGTAGGTATTAAGGTGAATTTTAGGTCCCAGAGGGTTCTACTTCTGTGGCCATACTAAAAAATACATCTTCTATCTATACAACTACCCGTCATGAGAATCTGCAACTTGCTTCAGATAATTTAAATCCGCCAAAACGCAGATATCTGGGGATATCTGTAAAAAAATTGCGCCAAGCAAACGTTGGTAGTTTATTGTAAAAATAATTGATATCGTATTAATGGGCCAAGTAAGGATATGCCAAAATGCACGGTTGTTGGAACAACTTAGCGTTCCTGTGAATACAAAAATTTTATCGTACTTGGCCCAAGTACGTTGCTGCACCCCATATTATTCGTCAAAATAGTTTTACAAATTTCCAACATTATTTCTTACAAAAGACGAT
>JAZBHA010000941.1:0-17210 GCA_037464855.1 Iselma pallidipennis | reverse complement strand
CACCAGCATCCAATAAACCCTAAAATCTCTATTTTACTAACTGTACATTCACGTTTTTGCGCTAAATCACATTTCTGTGATTTAGCACAAAAACACAATTCAGGATTTATGCAAAGGATTTTTACGGTCAATGTAATTTCGTCGTTGTTGATGGCAGCCAACATTAAGGCTGTATGTCCTTGGCCATTCAACGTATCTAAACCTGTTGAAATTGGTAATAAAGTGATAGCATGTTGTATCAATTCGGAACGTCCACTTAATAATAATCGAAAAGCTAATTCAATTTGTATTTGTTTGGAAGCTTCAATATGATCATCATCGTTTCCTGTATTCTTTTTGATTCGTACACTCTCCTCACCTAAAAACCTAACAGGACAATCAACACCCGGTAATAATAAACGTGCTGCTTGCATTATATCATCTTTATCAATGATTGGTGCAAATCGATGTTCACAATGTGCAATTGCAACTCTTAGCCATTCAATCAACGGTGGTAAAACAACATAAGCTCTTTCATAACATAATTCTTGTACAGTACCATTAATACCTTGTTCACCATGTTCCAATTGTGAACATCTCATAAAATAAAATAAAGTCTTTATGGCTTTTGTACATAATGGTACTCTAGGTTTGATACGACTTATTAAATCTTGTAATTCACTTAATGAACCCACACAGGTGGTCATTAATGATGGTTCGGGTGTGTTTGTTGTTGTTGTTGTGGGTGTTGATGATGTATTAGGACGTCTTTCTGTATTATTACTAATATTTGATATTGATGCCCATCTTGGTAATGATAATGCACCAGATGCTATACGACCAGCATTTAAATGTGCATATGGTTGCAATAAACCCCATAGATCACCATTATTTGCTATTGAATGTTCAAGTACTGTTGCTGTTAATGCTATTTCGGCATCACTTGGTAAACATTGCAACATAATCTCCTCTAGAAGATTCTCCATACCGGCACAAAGATAGACAGCAGCATACCTTAAACAGTCATAGAATCAGTTTTTTTTTGGATAAAAAATGTTTAAACATTACTCATGAATGAATCGCGCCAATTTCGTATCGGTCATCCATCGATGGAAACGTCCAATATGAAACTGTAAACCAGCACGTAATGATTTACTTTGTTTCAATGCACAATCACCTGACATTGCTAGCATAGCAGCAGCACGTAAGCATGCTTTAATACATGAATCAGCCAATGGTGGACATAAAACAATACGAAATGATACCATAATATCATGTTTTGTACAAATACCAATTGTTGATGATAAACGTTGTATTTCACGTCCAATACGTACTAATGCTCTTTGTAATAAATACGATAATCTTGGTATTGTATCTAAATTAACTCGTGACACATGTTCACGGAAACGACCACATTGTAATACTTTCAATATACAATGATTTGTCCATGGTAAATGTTGTAATTCAACTAAACGATTATGTGAATCAACCCATACAAATTCATCAGCATTTGTTATATTTGTATTAATTGTTTCTAATGATGAATGACGAATTAAACGACGCATTGCTGGTTCAGAACTTTCTGAACCTGCACTTATACTTGAATATGTACTGGTTGATGTATGTGATCGTATTGTTAATTGTTGGAGAGCTAATTTGATATCTTCTAAACCACCACTGCCAGTCCATGGAACGTGAAGCTAGAATTTTCGTAGTTAGTAAATCGTCGGATCCGGCTCAAAGGACCATGGACAGAATCCGCAGAAAAAATCGATTCTGTGCATGCTCCTTCGATTTGATTTGGTGCGACTCTTGAACAAATATGGGGTGGATCAAATTACCCTAGCTGGTGTGGCTCGATGTCGGGATCGATTATGTTGTGCAACAGATCGATTTCGTATTGGTTTATTCATAACACCGGCTGTTAGTCGATCATTTCCTGAACTGTAAACACCTCTTGGTGAACTATGACCATTATCTGACATACTAGCATGACCAGATGAACGATTTTCATCGGATGAACTATGACAGTTTTGTACACGTTGCTGTTAAACCAAAATTGTTAATCTTCAAGAGAGAAATTATGATAAAATCGTGATAACTTACTTGCATTCTTATCTCGTGTACAGTGATATGATGATGTTGTCTACCTGTTATCATACGATGATCTTCATTACCACTATCAACACTATTACCACAACTGCCACCATTATATTTTGATATTGGTAAATTGCCAACAATATTGACAGGTGTTTGTCCAAGTTTATTATTAGTAATATTGTTGTTATAATAATTATTATTATTGTTTGGATTTGTATCCCGTTCCGGTACCATATTTAACGATGTATTATTACCACAATTATATTTTGAATTGGTTTCATGGTAATTATTCAAATTATTTTTTGTATTTATTAAATTTTTTTGATCAATTTGTTCATTAAATGTTGATGTTTTTACATTATTTGCAATGTAAAAATGTTGAAATGGTTCAACTTTACGTTTTGGTGAAACCATACCTTCATCAGTTATTGGGGTTGTTGTTGATGATAATTTTGCCGGTGTATTGACACGATTTGTTGGTATATTTTCATGTTTATTATCTAGATGATGATATGATGATTCCCCTTTAGAATTACTGGATAATCTGTAGATTAACAAAAAGAAATAATGCAAATTTTTAATGACAAAAAAAAACAAACAAATCCTATAATTATCCTTGTTGTGATGTTAACAAATAAATTTACCTTCGTCGTTCAAGATATGGTTTTAGAAAATCAGCTTCCATACCTAATGGAAAATCATCTAAACTCGAATCTGAATAATATTCATTCTCGGTACGTACTTCGTTGATTAATTGACTAGCTAATGAAAATGTATTTTTGAAAATTATATTAATTATATTACTATTTTTAATTGAATCTAAACTCATAAATTCATCAATTTTTTCAGTTATTGTTATACAAGAATCATTTTTTATATCATTGTTGCTATCATTATTAACATCATTTTGATCACCAACATAAATAACTGATTTATGTTTATTTTCAATTTTATCAATTATATTATTATTATTATTATCAGTTTTATCAACTGTTGTGTATTTTTCTAAATGATTATCCTCCCATTCTTTGTCCATACCGAAGAATCTATACCTCTTCTTATCATTGTTACAGTTTTCCTGACTTTTATCATTATCTTCATCATCGTCATTGTAATTTGTTGATTTTAAAATAAAATTTCCACTATTTTTAATTTGTAATATTTTCTTTTCTGACCCTTTTAGTTCTAAACATAATAAACAATCACAACATTCATCACAAGTCATTTTTTTTTTAATTTTTATTTTTTATTTTTCCAGCGGAAAATTAAAATCACAACGATAAATGCGCGACTCTAGTTAACTAAAGACTGATAAAAAATATCTTCGTCCAGATTTTTACAAAAAAAAAACAATGGGAAATTAGTGTGAACTGTTTTCCATTGTTGGTTTAATCGGTGTTATTATTTTATTGTTACTTTGAGAATAATAGAAAGAAATTGTTGGTACCTATATATGCTCCTAATGGTAAAAAATGAAAAAATTTGATAATCGAAACTAATTTGCAATCATTTAGTCCCGATAATTCGGATTAATTTGTGGAAACGTGAAATAGTCGACCGGCTTGTCAAATGTTTAGTTTTCGCGTAAAGCTGATGTTGTGGAAAAAGTTTTTGGAAAACTGAGAACGTTCGGACCGAAATGAAAATGCGCCAAAAATCTAGAAATAGGTAATTGGTGGTTTCAATTAAGCAAAAAATAATTGTATCCAATAACCTTGTACTTGAATTGTTTCAATTAAAAAATTCCCATGCTTTCCTTAATGAAAACTAGTTCTACTACTTTCTATTATTGTTATCATTATAAATAAATACATTTTATTATATATTCTCACATTTCATCTTCATTGAATTTAATTTAATTAATAATTGTGTGAACTTTAATTCATAATTTGAAATTTATCCCGAAAAACAATCTTGATAAGAAAGTGAATGCTTTTTTTTTCGAACAATCGACTTTCCTCTTGTTTTTCTTTTTTAGTAGAGAAATTGTTAATTTTTCTTTACATATTTGTGTGGTATTTTTGGTTGTTGGACAGGTATACCTACCGTCTGGGTTTTGGTCGAAGTATTTCATGGTTAGCATCGGTAATACATAATGGATTTAATGGTCCAGATAAATGATCAACACCAGTCCACTGTTGGTCATTTGTTGTTGTATTATCTATATTATTATTAACACTATTCAATGTTGTTAATTCCCATCCTGTTGTTGTTGTTGTTGGTGGTGGTGGTGGACAGTTTTGATGGGCCATTTCGTTATTACCATTTATAATAATAAGATTCCCTTCAGCATCATTCTCACCAATTCTCACCTGTTGATCCATCACATTCCAACAGTTATATAAAAATTATTATTATTCTTCTACATAATTTCAACATTGATATTGACAACGAATTTAACACAATTTTTCCGTTTGTGTTTTATTTAATTTATTTAAATAAAATAAAACATTATTTTAATTAAAAAATTCTTTTGACCACACACACCTATACGTATAGCCTGATCGGTATTACTTGTGTTGTAAACATTAAGTCCATCATCATCATCATCAGCAGCAGCAGCGTCACATTTAGGATGGAGGATGGACCATAACAGTAACAACAGGTCAACACCAAAAATTATTCAGAAGATATTTGGTTGGGTATATGTCGAGCGTAGAGGACGACCTTTTTCTACCAAGTCGACACAGAGTATAAAAGAATTTCATGATTGTGCGCCCATGAAGGAACTGGTTTTCAACAATACGAACAGGGCCGTTTTTGAATTTTTCGCTCAAATCAAACCTGTATCATCCACCTGTACCTCTGTTGTTGTTGTTGTTGGTATTTGGAAATTCTGAACATACTTGAAACGTGTGATTTTTCTTTTTTGTTTTCGCTTCTATGTGTGCGTGTTTTTTTTTTAAATACCGGACGATTTAACGGTAGTTTATTTAGAGGAATTTTTAAATAAAAGTTAAATGGAGAAATTTTTCATTAGACTTTTTGGTAGTCCCGGTTATTCTGATTTTTGTAATTGTTTTGCCAAAATCAGATACAATTCTTTGTGGAATGAAGTTTTCGATGTACTTCCGTCTTCCATTCATTAAGCTATGGCTTGTACTCAACTTTATGTCTTACTTAACTTTGTCTTAACTATATAGTTAAAATATTTATTTGTTTCATTATTTTGTTTTACTAATTTTTATTTTATTAACAAACAAATTTCTCATTTATACAGTGGCGTAACTTCAGATTCAATGCTCTCCGCAAAAATGCAAGACATATTATACATAAGCATGCACCAAGAAGTGAATACATTTTCAAGGGGGCTCTGGTGTTCGGGCTCCCCAATGGTTCGAGACCTTCCACAGTTGCGATGTTGAACGGGTCGGTAGTTACGCCACTGCATTTATACTTTAGTTGTGAAAAATTACGTCGAAGCTCCACTTTGGTTCAACAATATAAATAAAGTTGTCAAATTTCGAACAATCCCAGGGAGCACTTAAGTAGAAGTTGAGGGCGAGATGAGCAGTCGGGTCCAATGGGTGATGTCCGCCCCCCACACACTCAAATGGTGGTAAATTGCGTCATTTTTATCACCAAACGATTCTGGGCTTGAACCATTTGAATTAATGAGGCGCTTATACCTCTAACGTATAGGGGAGAATGGGGGAATTGGAGCCTGGTGGGTAATGGGAGCCACGAGCAAATAGGCACTTCTAATACTCGGAAGCGCCGCAAAATAGTCTGAAAGTGTTCAGCTATCTTCTACTAAGTCCATCGCACGTTGCTGGCCACTCCGTGCCATTTTTACGATCGTGAGATAAAATAATGTGTTTTGAGCTTATTGCTTATAGCAAATTACAATATTTAGGCATCAAGATAGGTACTTGAATTTCAACTTATTGTATTATATCTCTGTATATTGAATAGTCAGATTAATGTAGTTTTGTGTGTAAGTATCAGAATTATAGCCAAACTAGTTTGTTTTTGATATTTTTGCTATTTCGAAAATGGCGACTTTGCGGGTAATGGGAGCCCAGGTGGGCCCCATTATCTCACTATGGCTGTCATTGTGGTATCGGTGCAGAAGCAGCGGAAAGTGGACTCACAAGTGAGTGCTCAGGTTCTGAAAGCCCCAAAAGAATATATTTTCCTTAGATCCTTAGCATGAGCTGATTTTTTCATAATTTCGATCTTAAAGCATATGTCGTTTGCTACTTTGTCATGTGTATATTCAATATTTCGTTGTACGTTTAATAGTTTCATTAAAAATGATAATTAGGACATTAGGGCTGGTTATCATAACGATGGCTCTTGCTAGACGTGTGGTATAT
Organism: Iselma pallidipennis; assembly: GCA_037464855.1. Taxonomy (NCBI): domain Eukaryota; kingdom Metazoa; phylum Arthropoda; class Insecta; order Coleoptera; family Meloidae; genus Iselma; species Iselma pallidipennis. Next base: position 10,812 of record JAZBHA010000941.1, on the reverse strand, counting down.
TTGTGGCTCTTATTACCCCACGTATCGGGTAATTGGAGCGAAATACATTTTTAGAAAAACTGGTTTTTTTTCTACTGAAGATGAGCAAATTTTCAATTAATACTGACGTAGCAGTGGAGCTAAATAACCAAAGAACAGACTCAAACTTCAAGTGTTACCTGATTAACGCGATTTATTACTTTTTTTTTGCATTTTCCTTAACGGGCTCCAATTCCCCCATTCTCCCCTAGAGGACAACACTTGTTTTGAGCATTATTGGGGATACGTTGAAAATGCTCAAAACAGGTGGTGCCCTCTACATGTTAGTAGTATAAGCGCCCTATTAATTAAAATGGTTCAAAACCAGAATCGTTTGGTAGAAGAAGTGACACCACCATTTGTGGTGAGGGGGGATGAACATGGCCCATTGCAGTTATGGTGGATGCGCCGGGTGGAGGAAAAAACACTAACCCCTTTAACGATCGCTTATTTGAATTTTTAGATAAAATTAAAAGCGGAAATTTTTAGAAAAATTTATTATAAGAAAATATTGTTGGTAACAATTGAAAAATTAAAACTAAATAATCATATAACTATACATCTATCATTAGATCTATTGGTAGTTTCACGTTGGGCAGTTGCTCGATATTCTGATTCTTGCAATTGTTTCGCCAAAATTAGATCTAATTCTTCTTGTGTTGGATTTTTCAATGTAGTCCCATCTTCCATTGATAGAGCTAGGGCTCGTGCCAATGCCTCATCTTCACTCTATAGAAAAAATTAAAATAATTATTAAATAATACAAAAGATATCATGTATGATATTTACCATCTCTCCTTGGATTTGATTTGATTGTTTTTGTCGTGCCAAGACTGCATTTCTAAAATCAGAAAATGGACAAAATTGATTAAGAAATATGAATGATAATTATATTTGAAAAAAAAACTTACAGAGCTCTATTGGGTGTGGTAGTTTTCTTGCCTTCACATTGATGATCTTGTGGATGGCGATGTTTTAGGCAATAATTTAAAGAACAATCCTTACACACGACTGGTATAACTTCTTTGATTTTACATCCTTTCAATGAACACTTATTTGTGAATACTTTACGTTTATTTATTGCAGGATCCGATTGACAATCATTATCAATATGATTGCCAACAACATGATCTGGTATTTGATCCTGACCAACTGGTATTGGTTTATTACATAATGGACAAACAGGCACTTGATTATCCTTTCTATAGGCATTTTCACAATTGTGCTTCGTATATGAATAATGATCACCACTGGAAGGATATATAATTATGTAAAAATTTCGTTTCAATAATCACATTAACATACTTACCAAAAAATTTTTAAACAAACATCACATTTTATTGGAAGAAAATCTAAAATGTTTATAAAAATTTGCAAATAAATAAATAATAAAATGTTTAATAATTACCCAATTTATTGCAATCCGTTTGTGAACAATGTTGTCCAATATGTGGCAGCTCCATGGTTTTCAAACAATCCCCTCAACTAGTCAACTAATGGAATGACATTAGAAAATTACACGCAAATATATTTATTAAAGTCTAATCAATTCTAGAATCTACTGGAGAGATCGATTACTTGCAATTTAACACTGTTTTTCATCATTTTTCAGGCAAATAACCTCAAATTTAACAAATGTCAAAATTTGACAGCTGTTAACAATGAAATAGAAGTACACTTCGATTTCATTGGCTGTTAAAGTGACCTTGTCCCTTCCCTATCCTATCAGCTAAATGTAGGACTGAATCTATTAGCGAACGGTTGCATGCGCGCGCAGGTACACTTTTGGGCGCCACTTTTTTTAATTGAAGGTCACTTTTCCTGAAGCTTTGAAGAAGTCCACTAGCATTTTATTTGACCAAAACTCTTGAAATCCTCAGAATTATTAAATATTTTGTATGGAAACGTAGTCGGTTTCTTGATAGAAAGAAACTTTAACGGGAATATTGAAAAAAAAGTAAGAATTACATAAAATCAAAAGGTTTATTTCATTTCAGTTAATATCCTTGATCATATAAATCTAAATAATGATCACACTGTGTACGATCCATTGATTTAGCTGTTACAATACTACATAAATGCTTCTTTTTGCAATCATCATTACATTCACTTTTAATACCATCACCATTACGATAAAAATAACTGGAAAAAGAGCAATGATTAGGTAATTAATTAAAAAGTATAAAAAACTTACCGGAAATATGTATCCAATAATGAATGATCTTGTGCCATTTTTTCTGGTATTTTACCAACTTCATTTGCTTGTAAATTTTTAATACCATATGTTTCTCTGAAACTATACAATCGATACCATTCTGGTAATTCATTTGGTTTTGAGTTTGCTAATGTTAAATTAAATGTCCATTCGTCTGTGTCTAAAACCGTCTGAAATACATTTCTATTACTTTACATGTACAATTCATGTATATTGTGTGTCCCACTGAATTCTGTACAAATATCTTTAAAAAAAGTTGGAAAATACAAGAAACTGTCTAGTAAAAAGTAAGATAATCGTGACGGAATTCAATGGACCGCACAGACCGTATTTCTCAAATTATTACAAAAGATGTTTTATCAACAGTGTAGAGCCTGTAACTTGGATTTGAGTTAATATAAGGTGTTACTGAAGCACCATTAAAAGCTACATTAATTGGCTGTAAAGTGTTTGAACTGTTGTAAAGAATATGAAATTCATCAGTGTGTGTGTGTCCCTCAAATATTCCAGTAACTGTATTTGCAAATCTATTAAACAGATGTTTATTTAAAAATATTATTCATAAAATTTCATGATTATTATAGTTAACCTTTCAATAATTCGATTATATTCTCGACTCCAAATACGCAAACATTCCGGGTCCCCACTCGGTACATGTGATACAATGTGTACACTTTGGTTGTATGCTTCTGCTTCTTTTAATTCTTTGGCTAGCCACGCCAGCTGTTCATATGGATCAATCTGATCATACATTAACCACCAATTCATTGTGAAACATACATTACTATTTAGACCGATTATTCTGAACCCTGGCTGTGGACTAACTGAATAATAACCACCTTTAAGAATTGTTTCACGTACTCCTTCACCGAGCCATGGTCCCCATAATTCAGCACTTAAGTTAAATAGCCAATTTTGGTTAAATTCTTTTTCATTAGTAGGTGCCCAACTAAAATGATTGAATTTTCAAGAATTTACTTTAGTTGAGTCAATTTGTTCTTACACATTTGCTGGCAGTGATTCATGATTACCAAGAACAGGAAACACACTGAACGTTTTCAACTCTCTTTGCATATAATCAAACAATTTTGTTATAACCTCTGTATTACTTTGAATACTGTTGTCCCATGCTCTATGACTAATAATATCACCTGTATAATAAACGTATGTGTAATCATGTGTATTAGCTTGACGGATTGTTTCTTCAACTAAATGCCATGGTGCATCAGCATCCCGATAATCGCTCCAATAACCACATGTTGCTTCTTCAGATGATGGATCATTTTGATCATTTTGACAACACATCGGTTCACCACATTTTGCATTTCCATTCGGTTTATAAAATGGATCAACATGAAAATCAGATAAATGTAAAATATTTATAGGATTGTCTTCAGATGGATTTTCAAGCTAAAAATTTTTTGGTGTTACTCATAGAAAATTTAAAGAAAAGTATGTAGATTACTTCCGGTCTTGTAATCGAATTTCCACTAGGAATTTTTACGTGCCAATCGTATCCCGGAGGAGCTGAACAATTCTGGGCTTGTAAAATTATCCCACAAAAATGATCTGATCCAACTAATGGCACAGACTTTACAATAGTAATAAAAGTATCCTACAAATTGTTTTTTTAATTAGTTATTTGATCAAAATTTAACAAAACGATATTATTACAATATTCAAATCTATAACACCCCGACAAACTCGTTTAGTTGAAGCACCAACTGTTGTACATAAAAATGTTGCTAAATCAACTAACTGCTGTCGGTCTACGTCCAGTTTCACTTGAACTGAAATTGCATTAACTCCTATTTTACATAGAGGACAAAGCACCTCTGGATTGGTTAAGTCTCCTAAATCGTCTACCATAGCACGTGACATTTGATAATGTTTTACAACGTCCAGAAAATATTCTGGAGCTTGTTTAGTTTCAATATATTCTTGAATCCCTTTCTCTATCAATCTCATATCTTCTTCAACTTTATTATAAGGTATTGTAATTTTATTGTTATCAAATTAAAATTAATAAACTTACCATTCCTTGACAGGACAGCAAAAGCGGACGAAACCACAAAAATTAACAAAACGATTCGCAACATGTTTTGAAGGCGAAGCAAGCCAGTAAGTATGATACTGTTTTGAGTTTGTATGAATTTATACCAACCCTTATCTCGAAACTTCAATATGAAACGTGCTGTTTTTTAACCAAGGGAAAATTAGTTTTCAATTCCTATTGTTTTTATAATAACAATAGGGCTTCTCGAATAACAATATTCAATAACAAATTACTAATTTGATGAAATTTCAAATGTTTTGGATAGAGTATTATCTTTTGTTTTATACTTATAATGAATAGAATGAAATAATATGTATTTTAAAATTAAAACAAGACAGACTGAGGTACATCCGATCGCCATACCCAAAATCTTAGCTCTAATTGTGGCATTCAGTTCTTTGGGACATTGGAAATAATGCTGTCAAATCATGTTGAAGACGTTATACGTTCTGTTGCAATTGTGACGTATGCACGCTATGAAGGTACGGTAAGCAGTGCCGGACTGGACAAGGGGGATATGGGGAGATTTCCTGCGGAGCCAATGAGTCTTTGGGGGCCAAATAGCGTTTGAGGGGACACCGATAATCTTTTAAGGCATTTTTTATTGATCATCAGCTGACGATCTTCTTTTCTTATAGATTCCAACGTGGTCAAGATGAGTCCTGACGGTAAGATCTTCGAATACTATGAACCGATCGGAAACAAAACGGTCCACTGGCACTAAAATTTCGAATAAGCAATATCTGTCACTAATAAGTGTAAGCATGATAATGTATACATTTATACTGTAAAAATCTACAAAAATTGTTAATTATACCGCGCTTACAACGATATTTCAGATCAAACTAACGTGAGATAAAGTAGAGGGCTTTCTCTTCTATTTGGTGTAATTGGAGGGAAAATTCCTTGAAATTTGAGAGATTCATTTCACTTTCAATAAATTCACCTGGTATCCGGCATCCATCATTTTGCTTTTAGTTTTTCGTGAGTAATAATAAAGTTGAGGAAATTTAATTCTTACTGACGATAAACTATAAACTAAAGATACAAGTCGTCGATTCGATAGTAGGGCCCATAAAAATTATGCATATATGTATGTGTATATGTGTATTTCCCAGCAGTATCCCATCAAACATTGTTTTCTATCAAGTTCTGTCCCATTCTTTTCAATAACTTGTTTCAAGACCCCAAAGCAAAACTTAAACATCCATAGCTAGAGGAAGAGATGGACCTTTGTTCAAAAATGGTTGAATCATCGCTTCTGCTGAGAGGTGCCAAATAGTTTTTGGTGTTTTGGGTTTTTTGGATAGGAAATGGGCCAAAACGAATACTAATCGAAAGATCTTAACGGGTACAATCAGAATACATAGATATATGTACATGTATGTGTTTCATTCAGTTTTTGAGTTACCAAAATCAAAAACTCAAATGAGCTTAACTGCAAAGGTCGTCAGGAAAAGATAAAAATGGTTATTGGCAACCCTCCAGGTGATGACGGTTACACTTGGGGCTTGGGGCCTAACTCTTCGGGAAGTAGGAGATTTTCGGGTCGCACAGACGTAGCGATTTTCAATATGATGGTAAATGATGCGTTTCCAAAAAAAGTTAATATCACAAACTGTAGGTAACGAGAAAACCCCTGCACAATCGGACATTTATGTTTTGTTTTGAGTGATAGCTATTAGCAATTTAATAATTTGTTTTTAATTTTTATAGTTTAAGTATGGATCTCTCCACCGTTGTTTTTTTAATTTACATAAATACAATACTTCAGGCTTATTGTACCAAACGTCTATTTAACTTTTTAGATAATCTGAATTGAAAAAATGACCTTTATTTGTTCATCTATAAGATGGCTTCGAAAGAATTGATATAGATGTACTTACTAGTGTCAAATTGACACTCAAAGGCTTCTTTCGTTTTGCAAGGGAGTAGTTAATTGTTTATTTTCCTCTGTTAATTTCTGACGTGGTCGTCGACGACATTGTCGTATTACTTTCTAAATTAACTACTCAAGGGTATATCAGCGTGAATTTAATGAAAAATACAGTGGCGGCTCGTAACAAACATTTATGGGGGGTCTGCAGAGAAAATGTCCATTTTTTTAATGTTTAGTTTGTCTTCATACGGCAGTTTATAAAAATTTTTATTGTTAACTAATGTATAACGTCCATATTGATTATACGTATGTGATATTTACATCAAATCCATTCATAACAACACTCAATAGCTAATTTAGATCTGCAGAGAATGCAGCTCAAATCCTACTAGATTCTCCGATTGTGATATGGGTAATTGCGGGGACTGTGCGGATGAGAGGGGTAAGCAGAATGGAGCGCAGAACTGCCTGCTTCGCCGATTAAAGTCTCCACTGTTTCACGCGACGTAGTGACCACTATTCAGCTGACTTACTTGTGTTAAGATATGCCTGTTATCGATAGCTGCCCATGTGATGTCCAATACATAAGTATTTGCAGAAGCGTTTAAATAAAATTTTGATTTTAAATGCAAAATTATCAAAATATAACAATAAATAAACTCAAAAAATTTGGCAGTTCTGCAGCTCTGCAGCACCTCCAGAGGAGCCGCCACTGGAAAAATAGAAACTTATCTTTACACGTGCTTTAATATTAGGTATTGTTTGTTTTTTTCCTAATATTTTGCTTAATTGTTGTGTGTCAAGCTGTCGACAACGATTGCACGTGGCGTCCTCACAGCTGCACTCTGAGTTCTAGAAGTTTTTCTACCATGTATGTTACTTAATTGACGAGTACACATAATCACCGGCGATTGTAAATAACCAATAAACATGTTGGAGAATGTGGTGCATATTTGTGAAATTATCAGGTTTACCAGTAATTATGAACAAATTCCAATACTGAACGGCTCATTTGAATGATTATTCCGACCCGCATGTTCAAAAACTGGTTTGCTTATGTTAGATCATATGTAGGTATATTAATTTATAGGCTTGGACAAAACTGCTAGGCACATACACGTTGTGTTCGTTTCATTTTAAATTCATGTGATTAAGGCCGAATTTTATCACATCTGAGGACTCGGAAGTGCTCCCGTCAAGTTTGCACGACCGTGCACCATTTTCTGCAAGCAACTCAACGTACTTTTGACCCCTGCGTATCTCTGCACTGGGGAAGACTAGACGGCTCAATTCAATTTTCCAGGTAGAAGCTTACTAGACTAACAAGATCTTCAAACCTTCATGTTTCTATCTGTTTTGATTTTCAAGATAAACAGGTCCAAAGATTACTAATTTTGACACTGACTAGTCATCAAAATTATAAAGTAATTCCAGTGGTCGGTGTGTACTAGGGCTGGGCGCGATCTTCGATATATCGATAAGAATATCGATATATCGATAATATCGTATATCGATATGACTTGTAAATTTTATCGATATATCGAATTATCGATAATTATCGACATATCGAATTTTATGTTAACAGCTATCGATATTTTTTTATATATTGGTAATTATTCACACGTAGGCATATTTGGATACGAAGCATAGATCGTTGAGACTGCAAATAGTTATTCATTTTTATCGATATGTCGTTATTTTATCAACAATTTAGTTATCGATGTATCGATATATCGATATTTTATCGATATATCTGTGCACTATCGATATGCCAAGAAGCTCCGATATATCGATAATTATCGATATTGTCGAACATCGAAATATCGATATCAAAATTCCAATATCGCCCAGCCCTAGTGTGTACTGTAGAACTGAAAGTGAATCCAATATTAGCAAACGGCAGTTTGCGCGCGCAGAGACACTTTTGGACGTCACCTTTTTTCATTGAGGGGCGAATTTCCTGAAGCCCTGAAGAAGTTCACCAACGTTTTATTCAACCAAAACTATTGAAATCCTCATAATCATTACATAGTTCATAAATACGTCTGCTACTTAATAGAAAGAGATTTTGAAGGAAATTTAGGAGACGTAATTACATAGAATTGAAAGGTTTATTTCATGTCAATTAATATCCTTGATCATATAAATCTAAATAATGATTGCACTGTGTACGATCCATTGATTTAACTGTTACAATGCTTCTTTTTACAATCATCATCACATGCATCTTTAATACTATTACCATTTCGATAATAATAACTGGAAAAAAAGCAATCATGATAACAACATTAACTGCTTAACAAGTATCGAAAATTTACCGGAAATATGTATCCAATAATGAATGATCTTTCACCATTTTTTCTGGTATTTTACTAACTTCATTTGCTTTTAAAGTTTCAATACCATATGTTTCTCTGAAACTATACAATCGATACCATTCTGGTAATTCACTGGGTTTTGAATTTGCCAATGTTAAATTAAATGTCCATTCGTCTGAATCTGAAACCGTCTGAAACACATTTCTATTACTTTTCATGTACAATTTATGTGTATTGTGTGTCCCACTGAATTCTGTACAAAATCATTGAGAAAAGTTGGAAAATACAAGAAACTGTGTAGTAAAAAGTAAGATAATCGTGACGGAATTCAATGGACCGCACAGACCGTGTTTCTCAAATTATTACAAAAGCTGTTTTATCAACAGTGTGGAGCCTGTAACTTGGATTTGAGTTAATATAAGGTGTTACTGAGGCACCATTAAAAGCTACATTGATTGGCTGTAAAGTGTTTGAGCTGTTGTAAAGAATATGAAATTCATCAGTGTGCGTGTGTCCCTCAAATATTCCAGTAACTGTATTTGCGAATCTATTAAACAGATGTTTGTTGAAGAATATTATTGATAAAATTTCATGAGTATTATACTTCTGCTCCCCCAACTTCCCGCCACCCTCGCCTAACGCCTATAAAACTGTAAGAACAAAAGTGACAAATAGGTATAATAGTGCATATGACCAATGCACCGCCACGCACGCCTTTGCGACTGTTTTCTTTCAGCCGGCGCTTATGGGGTCGCAGAATCGGGTGTTGACTGTATTTTAAAATTAAAGCAATATGTATCTTCTTTAACTAAAAATTAAAAAAAAATGTTAGAAACACCTAGACATCAGACGCAAGCAAGTTAATTTTATTCAGTGGATCTTATTTTCGGTTTCTCTACTCGTTTAAATATGGTTCACTTGAAATTTGTCTTTAATTTTTATAGTCTAGGTATGGACCTTTACAGTGCCGCCGCATGCCTAGTAGGTGCCCCTGCGCAAAAAACATTTTGGCGCTCCTGTACAAAAAAACATTTTGGCAGCCTTGGGTAAAAAACGTTTTTGCCCGCTTTATTCAAAAAAACGAAATCAAGGAAAAGTATTGTGATTTGGCTGATCTTTCTACAGTTTTTTTTTAAATTTCGCATAAATACAAGACTGCAGGCTTGTTTCACCAAACGTCTTTTTAACTTTTTAGAAAACCTGAATTGAAAAAATTACTTTTATTTTTTCATTAACAAGAATTGATAGATATGAACATATTAGAGTCAATTAATTAAAAAGGCTCCTTCCTATTTTCAAGGAAATGTGCACGTGAATTCAATTAAAAATAAGAATTTATCTTTACTTGTGTTATAATGCTATTGTTCGTTTTTTTTAATATTTCGTTTATTTGTTGTGTACCAAGCTGTCGGCAACGATTGCATGTGGCGTCCTCAGACCTGCACTCTGAGTCCCAGAAGTTTTTCTATAGTGTATGCTACGGTCAATTCACTTAATCGACGATTACGCATAATCACCGGCAATCAACATGTTGGAAAATGTGGTTCATATTTCTGAAGTTATCAAGTTCACCAGTAGGTAATTATGAACAAACTCCAATACTGAACGGCTCATTTGAATAAGTGTTCTGCCGGTAACGAGTGGTATAACAGCACTGATTGCGATGCATATGTTACATATACAGTCAATCTCCGATTCTGCGCCCTCGACTTCTCGCCACCGTCGCCTAACACCTATAAAACTGTAAGAACAAGAGTGCCAAGTATAATAGTGCTTATGACCAATTCACCGCCACCCCTGCCTTTGCGCCAGTTTTCAGCCAGGACAAATGGGGGCGCAGAACCGGAGGTTAGCTGTATCTACAGTTGCAAAGGGAAATGTAACTGTAAAAGTGATAATAGACTATAAAATTCAACATGTTGTAACAGATTACCACATTTAAGCTAGTAATACCTTTTTTTGTATTGCCATAAACAATATAAATGTTTATTATTCTGTGAATTTATCTACTTTTTTTTCAATAAATTGTTCATGCTGAATTATATTTATCATACTAACTAGTAATGATTGGCAATGGCACATAATCACCGGCGATTTCGATAAATATACTCAGTGGCGTAACTACAAATTTTGGGCCCCCCGCAAGTATCGTTAACGGGGCCCCTCTATATAATATGGGTTCCATAGAGGTACCATAAAGTTTGTTAGATTTGAATCCACATACAAAATAAATAAAAAGCTGTGGACTTTTTGGCCGTTTTCCGTGGTTTTCAGCCGTTTCTCTTCGTTTTTCGACCGCTTTCGTGGTTTTTGGCCGTTTCTCGTC
>JAZBHA010000940.1:17312-36312 GCA_037464855.1 Iselma pallidipennis | reverse complement strand
TTGAGTAAGGTCGGCTCGAGTATCGAGGGAGACTCAAGTCGAGGAACGACTATGAATACGGCCCTTAGAAATTTTTCTTGGAAGATATTTCTGTCATCATTTCTAACGATATAGCCACTAAAAGTTATGATTGATGAAAAAATCAAGATTATAATTCGTATCTAACATGTAAACGAAGAAGATTATGGAAGTAATTAAAAGAGAGAAATCTTTGAAAAATGAACGAAGATAACATCTTTTGATAAAAAACGTACAAAAAGACATAACTTCAACAAATTAATTTGTTTCAAGATAATCAAGGAATTCAGCTATGATAATAAAGTCTTTATCAACCCCTTCAAAAGACGTAAGGGTAATTGTCACAAAGAAAATTGTAACAGAAGAGGAAATAAAATTGGAAGATAACTAACGCAGATTCTGATATAAAAGTAACTGCTGGCATGAATAGAATCTACCATGGTAAGGTGCCCAATTCCTAAGAGAGACATTTCAAAATAAGTCATAATAATCATTTTTCTATTTTGTGTTTGAAGTACCAGTGAAACCCCACATATCTAATCTTAGCATTTAGACTTAGGTACTCTATTTTTTTTGATGACTCATTAACGTCCCATTGAAAAGAGGGACATTGCATATCTTTTTCGATAATTTGGGACAAAATTTGGGGCAGTTTTGGAAATGGGACAACGGACTAAAATGTGGGACTGCCTCTTCTAATTTGGGACAGCATCAAGTGGTTGTACTTTCACGGTTTTACAAAGTTTCCATGAATGTATACGGTTTTTCCAGGACTGTTGTCAGACTTGACAACAAACCCCATTTCATGTCCTTGGTCGGCTTGAACTTGGAGAAAAATAATTAATTGCGTTTGCATTTTTACCGTCTCTAAGAAATATATAACATGCCCGGTCGTCGGTATATGTAATAAGCAATGTTATATGTATAGTATACCCGATATCGTGGCAAACTCTGCTATAACAATTAATAATCAGCTGTAATTTAGCATTTAATGACATGTAAGAGTACATAAACAATAGTGTTTAATGTAACCATTGCCGGGGTATACCTTTAGAGGGATAAAAGTCGCTAATGAAAGTGCACATAACATAATATACCATACCACTGGTGTAGTTAAGAAGAAATAGATGAAGAACACGAAGTAGTAGGATTGATCGATGTAATTAAATTTGTAGAGAGAGATTGCATGATTATAATGCTTGACATGAACTCTTAACCGGTGAACAATTTGTCCTTCGTCTATTTTGTATATAAATGATCGGTTGAACGTGTTATAATAATAATAATAATAATAATAATAATAATAATAATAATAATAATAATAATATACAGGACATTATACAAGGACACATATCGACATATTTAACTGTCTTGTTGTTTACTTCATGGGGCTATTTTATACCAACACCAATCATAAATCTTGACTGCACACTTTATTTCGTCATAATAATGTAACATTTTAAAATGGCCACAAGCTGATCATTCTTGCCAATGCAATTATACTTGTTGCATTCGACATAATCTCACTCTACTAGTAGTATAGTCATTATAAAATATAGAACTTGACTTGATGATAATAGACGATAATCATACATGGACTGAAAAACATTCTATTCTAATCCATACAAACTTTTGTCTATTTACATATACTCGAATCATTCAAGAAAAAAAAATCAATCTCAACCAATAAAAACAGACATTTCTCTTTATTATTATTTTACCGATTCTCAGAAAATCAGGTTTCTCTATATCTTACCAAATATGGAATGAACTAATAGAATTAATGAATTTATACTTGAGTTTTTAGAGAGTTTATTAACTTTAATAATGTTTTACTTATTATCAAAAATCTTTGATTAAATATAATTCATAATTATTAAAATTGTAAAAATATCAATAATAATAATAATAATAACAATAACAACAATAATAATTATCGTGCTGAGTAGTACTACATCGTTAAAATGAAATAATTTCTCATTTAAAAAACTACAGGTACTTCACTCATCATCATCTTCATCATCATCATCAGCACATACTGCTGTTTCGTGCTTTATAATAAATTAATCATCCTATTATGTTCTTTTAAAAACGAAAATAATGATAATAATAATAATAATAATGAAAGGAAAGAAACACAATAATACAATACAGCAATGAACTGAAATGATAATTATAAATTTATCTTTTATAACAATTTTAATGTCAACTTTTATGTATGTAGGTATGTACAATAATTCAAATTTATTGTTTATTAAAATTGTACTCGTTTGTTTTTTCCTCTATTATTTTGTATATTAATTCTGAAAGTTGTGATATGTACTTGATATATTTCCGTGGTCGTAAATATCAAGACACTTTATAATGGGAAGAACTCTGCAAACATAAGAAGCTGTTTTTTGGCGACTCAGCGTCTTTAAGCCAACTGAAACCGCTTGGAATACATTCATTTTCACGAAACAACAATGACGTCACATTGCAAAATTTCTGTCAATCAAAGGCCTAAAATGAAGAATTCAATCGATTGATGTCGTATTTCAGTAATACGCTTCAACTGCATATAGGTACGAGATATGTTGCGGCACCAAAAAACGACTTATTACTCTTGAGATTTCAGCTATTTTTGAAACGGGAAATGGTCTTTTTTGGGCTAAAATATTTCCCAATTAATCTAAATATATATAAATAACACGAATAAATAGTTTAAACTCGTTAATGTTAGTCTAGCTTGTAAATTGTTTCACAAATAAAATCCTATTCCTATTTTGATTTTAATTAAGCTCGAACGTCCTCTTATCGAAGCATGAATAACATTCTATATAATATAATACCTGTAGAGCAGGAACAATGAGGAAAACTTTAATTATAGAGACCGTAAAATTCGATGTTAGAGTTCATTCATTTACGTTTTATAACTAACTGCTCTAGTATTAAACGTAAAGAATGAAATGATTCAGAGGTCGGACTCAACCAGGAGAACATGACCTAGGGATCAAGTGGTCGTCATTTAATTATACCAATGCCAGTCATATACTATATATATATATGTTGACTATCTTCCACATTTTTCCATTATTGTGTTACTTCTACTATATTATCATTGTCGATCATTTTCAATTATGACCGACTTTCGTTCGTTGATCATAAACACACGTTAATTGGTAGATAATATTGAATAAGGAAGATATGAGATAACTGTTTTCTAAATGCATCATCCAGTAATTACCTATTTTGTTAATACAAGAGATCAGCTTCTAAAGTGATAAAAGCTGTTTTTGAAACGGTGGACGTTTTATATTCTAACTGTGCTTTGTTAGTCATAAATTTTATAAAATAGAGGAGACTATAAAGATTTTCAAAAAAAAAAATATGTGAAATTATAGGTCATTAATTGCAAGAAGATGGTATAATTTAGGAAACTAATTATAATTTACTTTCATTATCGTGCAGTAATTGTAATTTATTTTAAATGTTGACATGTACAGGTACTCTAGTTAACGGCATCCCTTATTTTTCCATTTCTATATATACTTATGTGTGTATGTTTGTATAGATATAGTGAAACAATGCAATTAAAAACGGCCATAATTGCAAAACATACACAGTTGGAACAATACAATAGGTCTGTGAGTATTAAAAATAGTTCGATATTCATCTGGAGTGCATTTAGTTAGCGACCTGCTTTATTACCATATTGTATACAAGAAATGCTAGACTTAGAGAGATCTTATAAAGTAAATCCTTTTTTTTTATAAAAATCATACTAATTTATTACTGTTTGTAGTGAAGGTGAACAATGGTCCGTAGCTTTGAACTGGTATATACCTTAATAGGTACCTATTCTTGTTCCATTGTGTCCGATACAGTGTGACCAAACAATGTGTCTTTTTTGTATCTAATTTTTTTTCCTATTTACTATCATACATTAAAACGAGACGATTTGTGTTTAGAATCTTCCCTAATCACTTATATACTTAACTATCAATAATAATAATGATGATTACAATAAGAGAAAATGTAGGAGTGGAAAAGAAATAGAGATATTCAATTGTACAAAAGTGATTTATTATCGCAAAACTATATAGGAACCCTCAAGGCAACTTCTGTTTTGTGGTTTTGCGGCTTTGCGGCCACTTGAATACATATACATATAGAGAATGTACCGATTTAGATTAACCTACAATTGAAACAACCACAAATAAATTCAATAAAGTCTACCATCACATAGAAAAGAACCAATTTTTTCTTCTGTCGGTGTTTTATCAACAAACTATTATAATGACGTAGTGGCATTATCTAAAAATTCATTTCCTGTACAAATTTGATTAAATTTTCATCACCATATTATTGTATTATTACGTTCTTATATTTATAATATGCATTTTCTTTTTCGTTTTCGTTTCCATTAAGATGAAACTGCATACAAGTTCAAGGCTGGCTTCTCTACCTGTTGCCTGTTATACTATATAGGATTCAAAATATGCACGTCCATAAATAAAATTCAAAACTGGCTTTTGACCATCCAATAAGTCATAATGTTATAGAACCGATACAAAATAACTGCAGGACAGCGAACATGGTGCATTGTTAGATTTTAAGCATCGTTAATTTTTCATATTACCATTATTATTATTTTATTGTATCACATTAGTAGTATAAAAGCAAAACATGTACCACCGATTATAAATAACGATGGAAATTTTGAGATTTCCTTAATTTATTGCTTGTATTTAACAAAATTTGAATATTTCATGCTTCAATTAATTGAATGATTCCATTCTATAAGACGAATATGGTTAAAATCATCATGTGAATGTTTGTAGTAGATCCTAGTTCGCTCTACCTATCAGGCCTTGTCAATCAGCAACAACAACAACAACAACAACAGCAGCAACAACAAATGTGATCAAAAACATCGATAAACTGTTGAATTGAAATTAATGTGACAGTTGACTATTGCTACTGTTTCGACATTGAATATCTAACTTGATGCGTTGATCATCTATTGATTGTTAAAACGAGAAAAAATAAATAAATAAATAAAACATTTCAAAGATCAAATCATTAAATTTTTCTTTTCGAGTAGTAGTCGTCGTCATTGTTGTTGTATTCAAAACTTCAACTTATACGAGTATATGAGATGAACGAAGAACAACAAACAACAACGAATAGCAGACAATGAATCAATCGCTTCATTAACGTGAGAGAGATAAGTGGGTTCGAATTAAATGAATCTGATTTAATCTAACTTTTATAATTATTGGGACAATAACAATGACAGAGAAAAATTAATGTTGTCCACTCTTTTAATAACAATGAACAATTTCTAGGAGGTTGTTTTTTTTTGAATGACTTGATTACTTTACAACAGGAAGTCTAAAAAATTTTTATAATATTTTCATCTGGTTGTTAGTGAATGTAGTTTGTATATAATATTTTCCAAATACATTTATGATAATCAGTTGATATTAAAAGAAAAATGTTCAATTTTCTACTTAACATGCATTCAAGTAATTGAATGTACACATATACGGCCGCAAGCATACATGTGATTGTCTATATGCCCAACATTCACGATGTTTGTTTTATAATAATTGTAAATAATTGTAATAATAAACAGTGTTATTTATTTCCTGGATTTAACCAATTAATTATTAATAAATTTTTTTCCTCAAAGCAAAAACCTAGAAATTCTAAGCACAATTTGCAATATAATCGTTTCATATTAATCAACGATGAAATTTTACGCTATTTACAAGAACTTGAATTTCTTCATTCCATTAGTAGTAATGTTGTTTTTTTTATGATTCAATTATGTTATTAAAGACTTTGAAATTGATGGAAAAATACAATACAATTTTTTGCTTGAATCATTCTATTTCAACTTAATATCAATTAAAAGACGTGTTTATAAAGCTGTCGATGTGTTTGATACAGATTGACATTAATTGGTCTTTCGGAAACCATGTATTACGGCTATAAAGACAAAGTAATATGATATTCATCCATATATAGCGGATAAATTTTCCTGAAAGCTAGAAGAGATCACTTTGATAACATCACACACTTTTCAAAGACATGTTCCGTTATTATATTCTCGTATAAATACACACAGGTCACTGCAACCATAACGTCTATTCTGTTGATTATTTATTTATATAAAAGGCAAACAGTATATCCGTGATCTACTTCAACTAGAAGACATACATTAGGTAGTAGTGCAGTAGTGATCGGCGGTAATTCGTAAAACGACCACTGACTGCACAGATATTCAATCCAAATGACGACATTAACAGCGATCAGTTCCATAATAACTTGTATAAATCCTGTACTTGAACTGTTGCCCATACAAAATCATTATAGGGTAAGATAGTGATCGGTATGATAAAGAGAAAGACAAACGGCAAAATGATAAAGAGAACAGGAACCTGCGGCGAATAATTTGGTATGCAATTTGCTTTTAAAAATCTTTGATGGTAAGTTGGAAAACAAAAATGAGTCCGGTATCCTTCCAGACGTAACGTTGCAGTCTCCGGAAATGGTACGACCATGACATTGGCACCCACACTTAACCCTGATCTATTGACATCTACTGTTGTACCACGCTTTCTGTACTACACATTTAAAATATCTCTATTATTAGGTTATTAAATCGAAACATGTATCGTGTACAACCGGAGGCTATATGTGCCTTTTTAAGGCTTATATTTATATTAGATAAGTCGGGTTTTTCTGTTGATTGGGGAATTGACAGTGCAGATAAATACACACCTTATCCACTAATGGACAACAATATAGTTAAGTAATATTTACTTACTGCTTTTCGTTTCAACAAATAAGTGTTTCCATTTTATTTCTACAATATTTTTTTATTTTCTGTTAGGTGGAATTTCTTCTATGATCATTTAAACGAAACAGAATGGATTAAATTTAGAATATAGTGGACCTATTTTCAACCTAATTACCGGTTTTTTCACCTTGAAAGGCATTATTTAAATGAAATTGATCCTTTCAGTTACATTTAAAACTCACTATATAAGCATTTACGTAAAAACGTATCTAATCAATTTTCTGGTTGTCTGTTTGAAACAATCTGACAACCATCCCTGGGAATTATCACTACACTAGAACCTTAAATTAAAAACAACTGATACCATTTGACTTAAATTATATACCTAGAGTTTATATGAGAGTTAGATGTAATTTCGTTTCAATTATGTTCTCACTTTATTAATGTTAATTTTTTGTTATCATTTTAATCTTGACAAAATTTCCAGTTCCGTTTGAGACGACAATAAAAGAAAAATTTGATTCAAGTGTAGTAGTAAGTGCACGATTATTTGTAAAACGGCACAAACAGATAAGCTTTAATTAAATTCGCATTGAACATTTAAAACAGTTGCCAGAAGGACATTAGTGGACTAACTGGTATGCATGAGAGATATTCATGTAAATGTAAAACTAAACCGCCTTGGTTCGATTGTCCAAGTGATACAATTCCACTTAATTATAGTGAAATTCGTGTATATATCTATACTGTATGCATATTGCCCATTAAAAACTGATAAAATACAACAACAACGACGACGTCGATGAACCGAAAGAATGTTCTTGGATTATCCATGGAACGACCAATAAGTGTCTCAACAATATAACGATAAACAGGGCAAGCTACGGTAATGTTTGTTTATAGTTCGAGCTGGATCTATTCGATATTAGACTAAAAACAACATCGTTATCTGGCTTGGAATAATTGTAATTAAACTGTAATCGTATGGTAAATAGATGGGACGAGATATCAATTTTTTTTTTCATTAACTGGAATTTAGTAATATAAATTATTGAGAGCTATTATCACCTCACTAAATAGATGCTTTTAAGAAAAAAAAACATATTTAGATCATAAAGGAAGCCAGAAAACTGGAAAAAGGTCAATTACTTCCATATAAATTGCGTTGTGGCTGCTAGAGCAAATTCAAAATTTACACCTACCGCATAACTGATGATGGTTGTAGAAATGCGAAACCGGTCTTGCTAGTTGAGGAAATAAAATATCTGATAAAATATCTTACATTAGTTACTAAAGTTCAAAAGGTTGAAAAATATCTCAGGTAATTTGGACAAAGTGATAATTATTTACAAGATCTTTCTGTCTACGTTTCGGGCAATAACTTGCCCTTCTTCAGGACTCGATCTTAAGTTCTACAGCCACAAAATTATCTAAAAAATTTAGTTGGCGACCAATATTTACTTCGAATTAGTAAATTTACGAATTTTCACGGTCTTCTTGTGCCAGTTTAAGGAACTATGCCCGCCACGCCTGATCCGCGTCCGTCATGTCTATCCCATCAAAGACTAAAAACATTGATTCTTATGGCAAACTCGAATCGACATGGATTACGTCAACTTGTCTCAATTCGAGTCTCCGATAAGAATCAACATTTTTACTTTTTGACGGAAGGGACGTGACGGACGGTTCAGACGTAGTGTGCATAGTTCCTTATTTGGTGTTTTCAATGTTCAACAAACACGAAATATAATTGAATGGTTTTCTAAAAATGTCAAGCTCTGTTGAATGAAAAGCTTTAATAAACAGTGCCAAAAAATGTTTGAAATCATTTTTACAAAATTGGATTTTATTCATGTTTCTAAATATACAAATATCATTGACTTTTTCTATATATTATTATTATTATTATTATTATTATTATTATTATTATTATTATTTCGGTTTTACGACACGAAACATGTTATTTACTTATTTATTTAGATATTTATTTTTAGGAAATGAATTAAAAAGGTGCTATAAATAAATAATATAGGCATTTATTTCTAGTTGTCGTCTAAATTTGTGGGAAACGTAAATAGGCATTTATAGTAAACAAATGTAATGTCTCCAATTTCTCTCCCTCTTGGATTTTTTTGTTTCCTGATGAGAACATGTCTTTAAAATTGTCCAAATTCAAATTTTCAGTACAGTCTAACTATTTTGACTTGGACTCACTGACTAAAGCAATAAAACAATTACAACGACATAGTAATGAGACAAGAATTGATGTCGATCAGAAGAATTTATTGTTAGAAAATGAGATTTTCTTCCTTCTCTTTTCGAATTAGAAATAGTTAGAGAATCCAGATACCACCAATAAACTATCTATGCTGTTTTGTTGCTTTAGTCAAAGGGGCCAAGTCAAAATAGCTGGACTATACTGAATTTTGTCTCTTAAATTTCAAATAGCGTTAGTATAATAAAATGAGATGTAAAAAAGACTCTTAACCAAATTTCCGTTAGAACTTCTTTTTTTTTGAGAGAGAATTTCTAGTCTTGTCGATCAAGTTTTCTATTAGAACTGAAGGGAAAAAAAATCAATTCAGCTGTAACTTGATAGCTGATTAAAGTTATGTTCATTCATATTAATTTAAATGTGATTAATCCTTTGACAGTATTATTTGAAAATCACCGTCGTCAAATGATCGTGTCACATATTTTGATCTATTAAGCTGTATGTTTTGTCCAACTAATAACCAATGACTGATGAGAAATGCCCAGATTCTAGGGATCTGTCCGTCAACATCAATGTTAGTGAAGTAAATCATTCACCTGAACAACACCAACAACAACAACAACAACACCACATCTAAACGAATGGAACGTTTCTCAACCAAATATGGGATGGTATCGTTGGATACTCGTTAATGGGCACCAAGTGGTGATGAGTTCTGCCAGCCTAAAGCTATTATATTATTTATAACATCGATATTATACTAAACTGTGGAGTTATGTTTACGGACTCTTATGATTAAGGCTAACGGCTCGAATGTACATATGAATTATGAATAATATTTATACTGTAGGTATTATACATATAGTACCAGTTATAAGGTAAAAAAAAAACGCCTAAACGACAACAGTGTTTTCACGGATTACTTCAACACCGTCAAGAATTAGAAATAATTAGCATTCGAAACTGACTAGGAGATTTGAAAAGATGAATCACTATTACCAGATGAAAGAAACGGTTAAGTAACAACTACAAAACCCACCAACGAAGATTATTAGCCTACGTTCTATTCTTTTAAACATAATGTATAAGGTAGATTTCAATGATTTGCCCAATTTAGATTGTTAATTTTGTGTTTAGTATCACTTCTTCCCGTTAGTTTTCATTTTATGTGATACATGACCTAACAAAATGAAGATCAAAGGCGATAAGGTCGAGGTCGTTCCTTCAATTTGTTAATTTCATTGGTTCTAATAAAATTGACCATTACTAAAAGTCGACTCATCATTATTTTGCCAAAATTCCTAAAGATTTTTTTTTTGTGTATTAGAAGATCCAAAAATGTTCTGGAATGTATTATAAAATAAATTAAACATTTTCGAATGAGAGTCATTGTTTTATGTAGCACTTATTTAAAGATCTCCTCATTATAAACTTTGTACAGCTGTTTAGAATAAGTCCGAATGTCCAAATTTGACAACCGGTTAACTGAAAATCTTGGCACTAAACCAATCTATTTTGCTTCCATTGTTCACATATTATATTGCCAAGTGTGATGTACAATACACGATTGTGGATTTTCTCGTCTTTACGGATCACCGGTTAATTAAATATAAGTTATACCTACACTGTGGTGGACACACTGCATACCGTACTTTGTTCTTATCACACACATGTTACTGTTCATATTATAGCAAAATTTTTGAAACACGTCCTTATTTATCTCTGTTCAACAACTGTTGACAAATCTATACAAATAGGACGTAATGCAAAAACCAATTCAAACATAAGTCCTGCAAGAAGCTGGTTAATTGTCATCTCCCAGTAACATTGACTATATACTTGTGACACTTGAGATAAGTCAATTAGGAGAACGGGGAAAAACACATCATTGTTTGTACTCGCTTTTGTAACCGATTGAGCTTCTTTCTCTATGTTGTTGCTACCACTTATTACTATTATTATTATTATTAAAGTTCATATCCGTACATGTATTCTGATTGGTTATCCTAGGATGTTTCTTTTTGAAAAAGTACCATTTCAAATAATAATAATAATCATCTAACTTTATCGTTCTTATTCTTCTAAAAACAAATCTCATCTTGTTTCCCGGAACTTCTACTTCCAGTCATTGCGTCCTTTTCCGATACTGTTAGATAATTACATGTAATCTTTCATGAATGGAAATACTGTAATATTTTTATCTTATGAAACAAAACTGTTGATTAACCAATTTTAGATTTACAACCAATTAGAATTTTTGGGTAGAAACTAGAACTGAAAAATACCAGTTTCCCAAATAGAATCCTAGAATGAATGGCACAGAAAAAAACAAGCAGTACCTACGTGGTTTGTACGGCTTAAGACAATCAAAAATTAGAATTTTCCAAAAATTTGGAAAGCCACGCTTTGGAATCCACCATGAGAACATAGTTTTATAATTCGTGAATTAGGGTTCAGCTACTTTTGACAGTTAAAATTACTTCGGGAGACGCTTTCATAAAACGTTTTCATTATATTTGCGTACATCTAATGAGAAAACTCTTTTAGACATACACGTACATTTATATTTACAAAGTTTCTTATAAATAGAATAGATGTCCGAAAAGCGTAGGCTATTAGTAATTACCGAACATCTAAAAATAGATCAGATCGAAGAATTGATCGTCAAATACATTACATGCTTTAAATATTTGATGGAATGACGTGAAATCTTCTTTTGGAACTAACAATAAGTATTATACCTACCTATTTGTTGTTGTCTTTCCTTCTTCTGACTAATAATAATTTCTAATCTGTAGATAATACCTACATATTTCTTATTTGATATTTTATTTGATTGGATTGTTTTTATTTACTAACAACAAGAACTGAGTGGGTACAAAATAATTTCTGTTTCTGTGGAAAGTTCAAAATTTCATTCAAGAAAATTCCCAGGTGGCGATTTTTTTCAAATTACAGAAATTAATCTTGCAATATGTGTAAATTGAAAAAAGTTACCAAATTTTTTGCACAAATACCTACAGTGTCATGAAAATACATCCATAAAACACTATTGGAATTTGTCTGGAAAGCAGTTATTGTTGTGTATAATTGACCTTTTCTTGTGTTTTAGGTAGAGAATGAACTTTGGTAAAATGATTGATTCCGGTCGAATGTTTTGGAATGAATGTCTAAAACAGTGTATGTCGTAAGATGTTAGTGATGTACGACGTTCATGTTACGTTTCTCGATTAGTGTGTTATTATTTTTAGATGTTTTGTGGACGATAAATAAACCTATGGTTTATGTGCTGGCAAAGGTCCCTATTATTTTCCAGAGTTTGTTGGTAAAAATAGGAAGATATCTCATGAGGCACGAGTCAACTATAATGACATCATAACAAACACACCGAACCGTTCCGATAAATTGATACCTTTCCTGGTGGTGGCGGCGGCCACACCATCGCCCATCATTATTGCCAATGATGATGATGATGATGATGATGACGTAGAGTGTAAGGACGTGTGCCAAAAAAGCGCGTAAAGGTCGGTCATCTTCCTACACGTTTTGTGTTTTAAAAACATCGTAATAAAACGGAAACAGAGAGAAAATCGAATCGCCAATCGTGAAAATAAAACGAGGAAATCTCGAGTATTAGTGGGGAGGTTCGTTGTGATTAAGAGAGTTCGAGGACGGCCACCGTGGACTGTAACGTGCCATACTCGACCTGGAATGGAATACTTCTGCAGGGTATAAATGTTTCTAATCGACAATCAAATTTAAGGGCATTTTGACATCTTCTTCAGCAAATTAAAAAGGAAAGTGTTTACAATCGCCATTGTGATAAACTTTTTTGACAAATCATTTAAAAAATATACCTTGAAAAACTAAAACTTTTGTATAACTATATTTAAATCAAATTTTGTGAAAAATTTACACCACGTGTACCTACATTAATAATAGTTTGGTGAATTGTGTTATCACTGAAAGCCAGTTTCGGAAGAAGTTCCTAAACCGTTGTGTCGAGTTTATAGACTACTTGTGGACGTCGTCCCCTAGACTGGACCCACGCACCAGGCTAATCCATGACGACGCGTGTGACGTCATCGTTTCGTCCCAGCAGAGGCGTTCGGTGTTGGCGTTGAGACCTGCGGAGCGCACACATGTCCGACTCCGGCGGTATTCATTCATATCCCGTTCGCGTCCGTGTCGAAGCAGTACGCGAGTGTAAGCGTCCCCGTCGAGGTGGTGCTTCAGTGGTGCGGCATGGCAACGGAGGTGATCTCCGCTGCCGCACGCCTCCAACATGTTGACTTTAACGATGCGCCGCGAACACGACGAGGAAGAGAAGAGTGACGGCCGACAGCGGACCGCCGCCACCGGGACAACAACAGGTGGCGACGAGTTCGTGGACATCCTGCAAGTGCAACAATTGTTGCTGGAAGGGGGCAGGAGTCGTGAACCGCTCCCGCCCTCCGATACACGCACCAGACTGCTAGACGCCTTCACCGCCCCGACCTACTATTACGGATCCTATGGAGGGCAACACCATGTGCCACCGACGGCCAGCGTCGACGACCTCGTGGCGCTTTGGTTCGCTGGCCCTTCATCGTCAGGTGTGTCTCCTGTATGTTCTAACACTATTCTTCACACTGCTCTTCTTTCGTTCGCCACCTCTAATTCATCTTTTTTGCACGCGCCATTTCCTACGTCATGTAGCGACACCATCTCTCTTACATACCATTCTCACTTGTTTCCCAGCTGCTGTACCTAAGTGTTAATAGATTATAGTTTACATTTTCCTATAATATCAAGAATAAAAGTAGTAATAATCATAATACAATAATAATAAAATAAATATTTCAAACGTGTGTACTATGATTCCAGTATAAAAATCACTTTGAATGGTTCTATTAATTTATCAGTTGCACTAGTAAAACAATAATTATACCTAATATAAATAAATAATTACATAAGCAGGAATTGGTGGTCAGTGAGCCGTACAAGAAGTTTTCGCAAAAAATGATCATTCTCATTCAAGCAAAATTCTAAGGATGGTTATTAGTAATATATGAGTACTAAATAGGAAAAATGGCAACACTAATGAATTAAGACCTATTTTTTTTAAATTGACCAATCAAAAGAAATTCTTAATGCTAAATAGATAAGTATGTACACTGTACACCCTTGCATATTTCTTGAGAAAGTCTAATGTCATATATAGTATAACTATGTAAATGATTTCGTTTATTAATTCATAAAATTATGTAATTTGATTTATCAGCAACAGATTTCGATCTCACTTGGTAGTTATGACCCGGAACTATCGACTACATGTAATTAATAGCATTTTTTTGGTAGTTCGAGACTTAAAGTTAGCAAGTATCTAATTTAAAATTTTCTGCCACCAATTTTTGCAATTTCAAATCATATCTCTCTGTATCTATGTACCTATGTATGTCTGCAATTTGATTCATTAAAGTATTTAGCGAATTAATCATAACATTGCATATATTAAAACATTTCAAAAGGCGCCCACGGTTTTGCTATAATTATTGGTTATTTGAATATCACCTTTTTTGGCATTTCTTACATAATAACATTGTGTATACGTGTACATTTTCCGTTTTACACCACATCAAGTTTTCGAACCCACTCAATCTATAGTTATCGCCAACGCTTCAATACTACGTCATTGACAGCATGTCAAAATCTCGATGTCCTTTATTTTAGCCAATGTGCATTGACACAACTGTTTTTATTTATTGAAACGTAAGAGGTTCCCGAACTCGAAATTACATGGTAAATTTACGCCAACTTCCTACATTAAGTACAAATTTATTGTAGCAACAAATAAATATTTTTGTACGCTTTACCAATTACCACTAATTTATCTCTTTAAATTTATGTGTTTTTTTTATATATATTTTTCAAATCAAACTTAATTTTATTAATGATAATTTTTTGTGCCTTCAATTTCTCCTACTTTAAAGTTATTGATTATTCTTGCGCCTGTACCTTTTCCCTTCACCGTACAAAGTTAATGACCTCCTGCAAAATACTATATTTCTGCCAACAATAATCTGCACGGCATTAGGGTGTGCGAGCTTTTTCAATGAACTTGCGGCTTGAAATTCGCGCAGGGGTAGTAATGATAAACGGTAGTAGGGATGCCGGGGAGACGGATTGATCTTGGCCCGTTTCTGGAGGGGAGGAAATTCATGAATGAACTGACGTCACTACTGCAAACCCTCAAACACCCCTCTATCACTTCAACTGTGTACGTTCTATTCATCAGATTTTTTTCAATGAAACGATCCTCTTTTATTTTTATAGATATAATTTGATATTTACGGTGAAATTTTGATACCATTTATTGAAATTAGTTATTTATAATTATGTAATGAGATGTTGTCAACGTCACAAATTCGCCTAGAACGGTGTTGTAAACGACGCCTGACTCAGCCTCCGTCTTTTGCCAGCTGATAAGTATTTTGGTCCATGATTCTATGAGCCGTTGTTATTTTTAAGTAGTGGCAACAGATGTTTTTCAAAAATAGTACATGTTATTATTTTGCTATATGATGCGCGTTTCTATAATTATCTGCCGTTTCGGCGTCATTGGACGCAAATTTCAGGTTGTTGTAAATATACCTATCATGCTGTTTGAAATATTATCAATTATACGTGAAATATTTCAATTAAATATTTATTATCAAATAAATTTAATTTCTGTTTAAGGAATTTAGTAATTAGTTTTCATAATGAAAGAAAAAAAATAGACATCTATTTTAATGTTCCTATTATTATTATAGGTATAGGTATTTTTAGGTATTAAATATCATATGAAAAATATTATATTGTGAACAAATTGTAAAATCTTTGGATATTGTTGAAAATAGGGCCAGTTGTTTGATTTTCCTGCTGCCGGTCCTGCGAGAAATCCAATGGAGAGCGACAAGCGCCGGATTACGTCACCGCGACGTCACGTTACGTTTATCTGTAGAGGGGATTGAGTGGAGGGGAACGTCAGCCTCTCGATCTCATTGGTTCACCCCTTGCTTGCGACTTCCAAATATGGAACAGATACTCCATTCATAAAAGCGAAGTAGCGCTCGCGCCGCGACCAGTTTCTGAGTAGCTTTTATACGAGGTGGTTGTGTCGCTATTACCACGTGACTTTACAGCGACGGTCTCTCCCAAGTCAACAACTTCTGTTACGGGTGTATCGACGTTGTTGTTTGAACTCGCGAATATTGCGCCCCTGATAGGGCGTCTAGTCACCGGCTCACCCCCGAGACGAGTGGTGACAAGGACGCCAGTGTAGTGCGTGCCAGCGCTACAAGCCCTGCTTGTTGTGTGGTAGGCGGGCCCGCGAGTCTTCCTAACCCGTCGGCCACCATGATCATGGACGGCCTGGACACGCTGCCCGCACAGCACCACCATCATCATCATCACCACCACCATCACGCCTCCGCCTTCCTGCTCACCGAGTCGGCGGCTGCGGCCGCGGCACACCACTTCAACGTATTAAGTTTCGACACATACCTTTACAAGAGTGCCGCCACCACCACAGTTGACCATCACGGCGGCAGCCCCGTTCCCGCGGCCGCTTGTACCGCCGCCGAAGAACCGGCTGTCACCGAAACCCAACCTGGCGATCTCAACACCCCTGTAACTACCTCTGGAGACGTACCATCATTTTTTGGACCTTCCACAGTCGTCGAACCTCCACCTATCACAGGTAAGGTTGACAACGATAACGACGACTTGTGGTTACCTTATCTCTTAATTTTGTTTCGATACGGTATCATTTGATATGCATAAATTACGCATTGAAATGCCACCATCGTCGACAGCGGGTAAATAGGTGCAATCAAACAATAAATTGCAGTCATTGCTGTCGCGTTTTCTATATATACACATGCATACCGAGACCTGGTGCTGCTTGCTGGGTACAAGATTCCTGCTGCCGCTGTTTCTATCATACTGTCACACTTCTTATAAACTTTGGACGTTAATAATAGCCATTGCGTCACAATGTTATGTCTATATCGAATCAATCGTATACAGATTCTTGAGGCTTTTCAAATTGTTTGTGTAGAATCTCCACTGACAATGAGCTACAGTTTGCTTTCACATAATTTTTATTTGAAACTGAAAATGATTGAAACTATAATATGTATTATTATTTTGCCTGTAATGATCCACTGAAAATTATCCGTATAGTATACATAGATAGAAGTTACGGCAACAAGTGCTTTGTAGAAACAGACTCGATTCTATAGATTCGTTCAATGTCGGGCCATGCCGCTGCCACCAAACGACACCCTGGATCAATATTAGGACCATTCAAAGATATCTCCCATTCATCTCGTTTTACTATACGTCATCTTATCGACTTTCGCATATTGATTCATTCATAATTATTTATCTTATCATACACATTTTCATCAGATTTTTTAAAACATTTTACTTATAAAATAATGAACTTGAATAATATTAATTTTATAAAAAGAATCAAATCTAAAGACGATTTGGTTGCTACTTGCAGGATCTTTGGATCCGGAGGAATTATCCTTGGAACAACAACAACAACAACAACAGCAACAATCACCGCAGCAGCAACAGCAGCCACAGCCGCCGCAGCAGCAACAGCGGCAGCAACAACAACAACAACAGCAAGAACAGCAACAACAACAACAGCAGCAACAACAAAAACATCAACAACAACAACAGCAAGAGCAACAGCAACAATCATCATCGGTCAGTCCACATCAATCGCCATCAGGTAGTCATATTGGTGAAAGATCGACTCCACAAGATAGCGCCTTAAGTCCAGGTCTTCGTGAAGAAGAAAACACGAATCAAAGCACGCTTAGTATGTATCCTACAGCAGGAACGTCTCACGCAAACAATAACAACATGGGAAAAATGCATCATCGAACTGTTTATACATCGGCGTCGAGTCCAACTATGAGTGGAAGTATTCAAATGCAATCAGCTGGTAGTCCATTAGGTATGGGAAGTCAAGGTATGGCACATTCTCCATCAGCTGTAAACCCCTGGTTGCTTTCAAGTGGCGATAAGCCTATATATCCCGCAATGTTCGGCCTGTTAGGTCAAGGAAGTTCACAGTCGCCACAACAACAATACCCTTCGGCGACACCCAGTCCAGCAGGTACACAATACGATGACCGGTCACAAGCTGAGCAACTCATGCTGAGTATGGATTGTGGAAGTAGTCTTACATTAAAGCAACCCCCGTCATATCCTAGTTGCTCAGCAACATCAACCAGTCTTCAATTAGAATTGCAACAACAGCAACAAGAGTTGGTGTATTCGCGTGTTGGTCAACCGTTAGTTGCTAATACTACTAAATATCAGTGGGATAGCCAAGACTATAGTAGCTCACAAGGGTCGAGTGCATTAGTTGTGCCGGGACCATCAAATTTAGTGCCAAAACAAGAACCGTTTAGTGCGACGTGTTCAAGTGATCTTGGACAACAATCATCAAATTCATCGTACGGTGTGCAGCTAGCAGAATACAATCCGTCAACAAGTAAGGGACACGAAATATTATCGCAAGTGTATCAACAATCACCAGTTCCTTTAAAATTAGTTCCAGTTAAACCACGAAAATATCCTAACCGGCCAAGTAAAACGCCAGTACATGAACGACCGTACGCTTGTCCTGTTGAGAACTGTGACCGACGGTTTTCTAGATCTGATGAATTAACGCGACATATTCGTATTCATACTGGTCAAAAACCATTTCAATGTCGAATATGTATGCGGTCATTTTCACGATCTGATCACTTAACGACACACATCAGGACTCACACTGGAGAGAAACCCTTCTCTTGTGATGTATGTGGAAGGAAGTTTGCTAGAAGCGATGAAAAGAAACGTCATGCCAAAGTACATTTGAAGCAACGTATGAAGAAAGAAAGCAAAATGGGATCAGGACAACAACAGCAGCAGCAACAACAACAGCA
>JAZBHA010000939.1:0-36341 GCA_037464855.1 Iselma pallidipennis | reverse complement strand
TTATACCATACCATACCATACCATACCATACCATACCATACCATACCATACCATACCATACCATACCATACCATACCCTACCATACCATAAACATAATGATCCACATATGGGTAGTAATGTAGATAAAAGATAAACAGAATGTCAACTTTTATTTCAAATGTTATATTTGCAGAACACCCCAAACTAGTTCTGCAAATATAACCTTTGAAATAAGGATCGACTTATTCTGTTTATGTTTTATCTATATAATCAAAGGTGCAATTTTATTGGACATTGCTTAATTACTAAATCTTCATCATATCTCCGATAAAATTGCATTTTATCCTCCTTTTTTTTCAGGAAGATCCGTCGTGCTTTTAGATAACGACATTAATTATAAATAAATGTTTCTGTTGTATTAGTAACACGTGTTGATAATTTTTTCGACTTGTGTTAGAAAGAGATGAACTACATGTTGAACAAAGAATACCTCGATATTACAGATATCTTTGCGATATTAGCGCTACTAGAGACCTCTCTGGGACGTCACGCAAACTAAACCTCATGCCCAAGGTCACCCATTTACGTTAACAGTCTATAGAATAACTGGTTTGTGGTAGAGATGGGCGACTTAGGCATTCGGTGCAAGTCGATTTGCAAGTCGACTTCATGAGTGCAAGTCGACCAAGCTCAAGTCGAGTCGGATACGGTGCAAGTCGACTTGCACACGACTTTAGTCGTGGTTCGTTTGTTAATTTGTTAGCGTTTTTATTGGATAAATAAAAGGAGACCATAGATATCACAGTAATTTAATTTATTTTAGGTATAATAAAAAATATATGAATATAAGAAGCACTAAATATGAACTAGCTAACGATTTAACTATTTAAATTTTATTTAAAATTTAAATAAAACGCGAACGAATCAATAGACACAACCTGTAATTTAAAAAAAAAGCAAGTCGAAATAGGTAACTGACCTGCCTTCAAATATATCTACAATGCACACATTTAGATGTAGATAATCTGGATACGTTTGCGTATATTAAATGTACAAGCCAAGTCGACTTCATCGACTCAAGGTGCAAGTCGACTTTAGTCGACTTTTTAGTCGAAGTCGCCCATCTCTAGTTTGTGGTCATAACATAACCTTTCAAACGTTAGACAATTATGTCCCGTATTATTTTTGTGATAACAACAATAATTCTTGTGATAACACCAATTTCTGCAACATTAACACCAAAAAATACAAAATCTAAACAGAAAATTCCTAATAAAATTCGTATAGGTCCACAAAATTCCACTGTACAATCACGTAATTTAATCAATGAATCACCAACATCTAAAGAAATTCTACAAAATCATCGTGGTTTCTTTCGTGAAACGGATGAATATAATTTTGATGGTTTAATATTAGGTTTTGTAACACCAGTAAGTTGTTAATAAAATTGTATGACAAAATATTGATAATAATTCCTGATAATATAGTGGAATAATCATGGATATGATATTGCAAAGATTTTCGGCAATAAATTCACACATATTAGTCCAGTTTGGTTACAAATTCGACGAAAATCGACGAAATCCTATGAGTTAACTGGGACACATGATGTTGATAAAGATTGGATGGTTCATGTAAAGAATGCAGGTCGTGAACGACATGTTAAAAGTATTGAAATCTAATCTGAAAAAAACACCATTTTTTCTGATTTAAAAATTGTCCAGTTGTCCCTAGGGTGATCTTTGATGGTTGGTATGGTAAAGACTTTACACAACTCATAAACGATCCCGAAGAACTTGCAGCATTCATTGATGCATTAATAAAAAATGCCAAAAAGTACAATTTCGATGGTTACGTTATTGAAGTTTGGCTGCAACTTGCCGGACGTATAAAAGACGATATATTAATTGCCTTTATCAAAACAATCAGTCAACAATTATTATTGAATAATTTGGATTTTATTCTAGTCATACCACCGAAACGTTTAGAAACATTCCTGTTTAATAATGAACATTTCAATGAATTATACGATTATGTGACAGCATTCTCATTGATGACGTACGATTTTTCAACACCCCAAAGACCAGGACCTAATTCACCAATTGAATGGATTCGGAATTGTATCGTATCGTTGAATGAAGATGGTAAACGTCGACGAAAAATTCTCATGGGTCTCAATTTTTACGGTAATGATTATTATGGAAACAGTGGTGGACCGATTGTTGCCCATGAATATGTAAAGCGTTTAGAGGAGTTTAATGGGAAATTACAATACGATCCTGTGGTTGCCGAACATTATTTTGATTATAAGTAATCTATTTCAGGAATAATAGTAATTTTTTGTAAATTATACGATTTTTTTAGAGACTCAAATGGTGTTAGACATGTAGTGTTTTATCCAACACTCTATTCAATCAATGAACGAATTAAATTGTGCCAGGAACTTGGAACTGGAATTTCTATCTGGGAGATAGGACAAGGCTTAGATTATTTCTACGATTTATTATAAGCAAACAAAAATAATTAATAAATAACTTCTTTATAATAAAACTTTAGGCTGCCTCAATTTCCTGGAAACTCCGCATTCCCATCATTGATTGAGGTCCTTGTATTATACGATAAATAACGGCCCAACTCAATTTCGCCGGGATATAACTAGAAATTTGATTGATTTTGATATTTTTTGGTAAAGAAAAAAAACTAGCAAAACTCACTTTTTTAATGGTAGGACGAATCGCGAAAATGCCGGCATTGTTACATAGACTTCCTCCCGTCTAATTGCTGTAATTATCCGTTTGGCAACATCTTTCGGTTCTAGCATTGTCATATTTCTAGGACGGCAACCATCAAACATTCCTGTATTGATAAAATACGGACAAACTAGAGTCATATTGATTTTATGATAACCGTGAGTCTAAAAGTTGAAGAAAAATTACAATTTCGAACAGTTCTTTTTGTCAAGAATTTGTTTACTTTAAGCTCAATTAAGAGACTTTCATGGAAACCAATCGTTGCATGCTTGGAAGCACTATAATCGGTACATTTATAAGTTCCCAATAGGCCAGTTAAACTTCCAACAGTAACAATATGACCACGTTTCGTCTTTAGCATATTTGGCAAAAACGCTTTAGTAGTCTAAAATACAATTTTTGTATCAAAAAGTTCTATTTATACAGACAGACCCCGCTTAGCTCTGCTGCTTTGTTTAAAGCATCCCTCACGCCAACGCGAAATTTGCCGCCACGGCAGCGAAGACTTTGGGGTACTGGGCACATCTAAACCAATCAGAATCACTTCCAAGTTGTTTGACAAATTTTATTGGTTAGAACTCTAGTGCCGACCAATTAAATTCGTCAAATAACTTGGGAGTGATTCTGATTCGCTTGGTCTGAAATTAACCTTAAAGTCCATAGCGGTAAATGTAAGTATGGTCTATCTCACGAATCATGAGCTAAACGGTCATAAAATTTCGAACTAGTACGAACACTCATTATTGTATCTGTCTTTTTCTAACGCACATATAAAGCCTGGTTACTTCCAATGAAGCACAGCGATTCAAGTTAAGCTGTACGTTCAGTGTAAACGGTGGTGTGTAGCAGATGTTTAGGAAGAGACTACCTAGAAGCGTATGTCGGTGATAGTCAAACATAGTCAACCGAGCCAGTGGTTCGACCACATCCCTACCAGCAACATCAATGTTTTGGTTCAGACAGATGTTTTATGACCATTTAGCTCACGATTCGTGAGATAGACTATATTCATAATGCAGCGAAAACTTCGCAATGTACAGTCAACTCCCGGTTTGGCGCCTCCCCATTTGTCCCAGCTGAAGACTAGCGCTAAGGCGGGGATAGCGGTGAATGTATATGGGGCACCGAATCGGGGGTTGACTGTACTCGCGTATCCTGCCACGGTGTGAGGGAGGCTTAACACTCTCAGATCGCAGAACATCTCCTGAGCTGGGGTTGGGGCTTGTTTGGCCAAAATTACCCAATAATGTGACAGAATGTTGACTTTAAACGTTTTCTCAATCATATAATCCGGTATTTCCAATAGAGTTTGTCCACATACAACACCAGCATTATTTATTAATATATCAACATGTCCAATATCGGAACGGACAATCTCAGCATATTTATAAACATTTTCACGATCACCTACATCAACTGGATACGTGTAAATTTTGTAGCCTTCATTTTCAATTTTTTCTCGTACCTTTTCCAGAGCTATAATAAGTATTCAAAGAAAAAAATGAAAAGTTTATTTTTAGCAGCAACTAATTTTCATAAAAATTTGACGATAAATAACAAACAAAGAATGAAAAAGAAAAACGACACTTTGACGTCAGAATTGTTATAACAAAACGATTCGTAAAAATAGATAGATAAATTATAATAATAAAGGCAAGATAGAGAGAAAGAGAAGAGGAAAATTAGATCTTGGTAAGTGGCTCTATACATCATACAACTTTCTATATGTTTGATGGTTTGGCTTTAATTTACAACTTTCGCTTTTGATGGATAATTTTCTCTTTTATAAGGACTCTTGAGAATGACATGTACAGTAATTACAATAATTAATTTTTATTTGCAAAATTTTAATATCATTTTAATTATGGATAATATAACTTTTTAATTTCTCTTTGTTTAAAAAAAAAATATCCTAGTTATACAGAATGTCCGGAAATAAGAAGCGAATAATCGATTCACGACTAGGCTACCTACTTATTGTTGGAAAACAATCTTTGTTACAGACTCCGCGCATCAGATCGGGACCGAATCGACGTGACCGTCATGTCTTTTTTCTCAAAAGAATAAATGTTTTTTTATAAAAACCTAATTACGTTATTACTATTTATCTTTACATCTCTGATTATACAGGTCGCCGAATTGAAATACAGTAGAAAGCTTCATATTGTGCAACTTTTAACTACATATTTCGTAGTCTCAAAGCTATAAAGCCGATTTTTACGAAAGATTTCCGTTTAAAAAATGTACAATAGAGCGTCGATTATCCGGAATCAAAATATTCCAACGATTAACTGTTCTCCATTGTTTCAACTAATGGTACAAATCAGCGACCTCGTGCATTATATCGGGACAGAATCGAAATGCGACTTTCTTGAAAGTATTGCTTCTTATGAGAGAAGAGAGGCATACGTGAAGCTTTGGAAGTTGCAGATAAAAATTTTGACTGTATACCCTCACAAGAAGAAGTCTCGCTTCGATTCGGTCTCGATGTAGTGCGCGAGGTCGTTTCTGAACCGTTCGTTACGTCAAAAATTAAAACCATTGATTCTTATAGGAATCTAGAATCTTAACGAATTGATTCGACCCGTCTTGATTCGAGACCCCATAAGAATCAATGCTTTCAGTTTTTGAGGGGACGGGAAAAACCGTTCGGACGTAGTGGGCGTAGTTCCTCACAGCACTTTACTTTGGATAATCGGGCTCTACTGTATATTATTTTCGTTAAAAAGCTCCACTACATACAAATAAGACCAAAAAACTCGGTTAAAACGGACCAGTGTCTCATCTAAACAGCAAGCAAAGAGTAAAGGAGTAAGCAAAGAGAAAACTGGTTTAATTAGAGCCTTCAATTAACCGTAAAGATATTCTTCTCAAAAGCATAAAAGTACAAAATAAACAGTTTTATACTGCTCACCTTTCTCATTATTATCCCATACAACAACTCTAGCTTTCTTTCTGGCCAATCTTAGGGCTAATTCTTGTCCAACACCACCGGCTCCACCAGTTATCAAAACAATCTTACCACCAAGATTTTTCTGGCTTCGTAAAAATGCTGGTGTAAATGTTAAAATTACTGATTCACTAAAATAATAAACTGTCAACCATGCTAATAATGCCAATTCAATTAAACGTTGAATAATTGCAGTCGTTGTAATTTTAGTCGCTTTCCAAAATTTTGAAACTCTCCTAGAATATTTTGGGGAAAAAAAATTACACTTTTTTTTGAAGAAAATAAACGAGAAACAGCAACTCACGTGCGAGCAGTTTCGATAAAAGGGTGCATTTTTCCCTTAATTATTCGGTATTGTTTTTATCGGTTTACTGATAATTCTAGACACAAATTCTATTATATGTAGTTGATACGTAACTGTTTGCAACGGTGTTTGAATTTAAAATGATGTCTGTTCCGCCAAGATCATCTCTTTCTCAGTCAGCAGGTCAGATTTGGGGGAAAAGAAAGTTTAATAACCTATCCAAACCTTTCTCCTCTTATTATTATTTCGGTATGTTTATAAATATACACCATTAAGTACATACCTATTATTGAAGGTACAATAACCAGAAAAAATGGGAGTAAGTATGTACAATAATTAAGGACAATGTCACTAGGTAAAAATTGCAGAGAGAAAATTGGCCCCTAGGTTGTTTTCTTCCATTAAATCCAAAAAAGAAAAACTATAATTATCAACGAGTACTTATACGTTCTATTTTCTCGAATAATTTCATACTAAAAAAATTGTAATAATAATACAAGAAAATATATAGCGAAAAAATAGTGGGAGAAGTTGCAATTTGCAAGTTTTATTGCCAAACTTCCGGCTCTAATTGCAATTTATGCAGACTTTTCAAATATTTCCAAGTTATTGTTTTTAAAAGGAATTATTAGTGCAGTAGCGTAACTTCAAATTTGAGGCCCGGAAGCAGAAATTCAAAATTGGCCTATCCACCTATAGTATATGAGTGTTTGTGTGGAATCTGAACTCTTTTATTCCTGTTTGTAACTCTAGTGAATCCAGTGAGCTTTTTAAATTCATGGGACTGGAGGCAAGAGCCTCCGTGTCTCACGCTAGTTACGCCACTGTATTAGTGCAATTCCTTTTGTCTCCCTATAGGTTGATTTTTAAAACTTTTTGAAACTTTCTCTCTCTATATGATTTGAACAATAAATAAATAATAAAAGAACTAACAATAATAAGAGAAATTAATGATTAGAAAATGAACAATATTATTCAAAAGAAGGTCGTAGATTTCAATTTGTTTATTAACAAATAATAATATTTGTGACAAAAAAATTTCTAAATTATTTCACAAATGTTTTTATTTTTTTGTTTTCTAATTACTTTTTCTAAAAATCAAATGCAAGCAAAAAAAATGATGGAGAAAGACAACGAAACTGCCAAATAATCAATCTATATTATTATTGAAAGATAAACATAGAATGTTCAAATGCAAAAAGTGTCCAAAAGGTGGTCAATTTTTTTCCCATCCACTTACAGTAGTCTCGATTATCCGACAGATTGCCCGATAAACGAAAAAATAGCATTACAGACATGATTCTTGTGAGAAAAGTTTGCATGAGTGAAGCTTCGGACAAAAATTCCGACTGTAGACTCCCATAAGAATCAATGCTTTTAAAAAAGACACATGCACCAGGTCGCTAATGCTGAAAATCACTAATGCAAGATTCAAATTGCATCAAATAGAAGTTAAGTTTAAAATGTACACACGAACTACTGTCATCCGAATCAATAGTTTAATATGTGATTGTCTGCAGTGGAATTTAATACATCGAGGTAAAGTCAATGGACTAGACCAGTGGTCGGCAATGTTTTCTTGTCGCAGGTCAAAGTTTGGAAAATCGCATGATCACTATTTTAGGCACGCCAGAGAAACCAGAGCATGTAGAAATGCAGTCTAGTGCGCATCCTTGTGAAGCGAACCGCAAATTTCGCTGGTCTACTGTAACTATAACCCTCTGACGGATCACATCTGTACATCTCTTTGCAGGTCATAGGTCGCCAATCACTGCGCTAGACCATAAACTAAATAAATTGTAATAGAAAAAAATGCTTATCTTGAAATGTGGCCATGTCGGATAATTGGGACTCTATAGTATATATTACGGACAATGTAAGAAGTCCGGCAATGTGCGGAATGACCAGGATGGTGCTACTCAAGAAAAAAAAAAACATTTTGTTGGGTCCTTTTTGAACGATGACTACAAGCCCATAATCATTGCCCAAAACCCCCTAGATCCCGAAAAATTGTAAATTAAATATACATTCTGCAGAATAACTACATAATTCGGAAGAATGGGGACCTAAAACTCATATATTCTGTGAGAGATCCTTGAAGGGTACCAAAGTGGCTTGTATTAATTGCCATGATGGCCCGGGAAGCTACTGGATTGGAAAGGAGGGTGAAGCAACATGCTCTTCAGCATTAAGGTCTCAACAACATGCTTTTCCGCACTCACAATCAGGTCTCAACAACATGCTCTTCCGCACTAAGGTCTCAACAACATGCTCGTCAGCACTCATGTCTCAACCACATGCTCTTTCGGACTCAGGTCTCAGCAACATGCTCTTCCGCACTCAGGTCTCAACAGGCGCATTGTGCAACCAGGGAAGCTCCTATACCTGGACATAAACTTTATTGGGCCCACAATAGTTCCCTAATTGATAAATTCTGTTAAAACTGGTAATATATTACTGAAAATTGTGTTTATGAGGAAGAGGTACCTTGTAACGTTTTTTAACTTTGATAAGAGATAAAAATAATATTTGTATATAGAAATTAGTATTCTAATGACATAAATCATAATGTGGTTAGACAAAAATGTTTATAGCCTTCAACGTTTTCGAAAAACGTAATTAAAATTCCACCAACAATTGCTCATTACTTCTAGCCTTCGATTATACATAAATTTTATACCCAGATATAATTGGCGTGTTATTTTCCAAAATAAAAATCTATAATACTGCAATATTTCGTTTTCTTGCAATTCCCATTCATATTACAATCATCTTTTCCCTCTATAAAAATCAAATTTCTAATCTAAAAATTAAACAGGAAGTTTCAGGGAGGATAGGGCACGTACGAGTATTTTGTGTTGTCCAACCTGCTTCCCTCCAAGTAGCTCAAAAATCTGATTCAGGAAAAAGGTAAAAAGGCACGAGGATCGTGACAGATTTTGGCTCGTAATAAAAATAAATTTTTATTAAATAAATTTATTAGCGTAGAAACCATATTATGTTACTCCGTAGAATTAGAAAGAAAAAAAACATAAATCCCTACGCTAGATTATTTTTTACTTGCCAATATTATACCATCGTATTTCTGTTGGAACCATTTCATTGCATCTTCTTTTGTTAAACGATGCGAGAAACCAACTTTGCCTTGTTTCCTTCTTCGATGGGCAACATTAAAACCTGGCCGTCCTAAGACAACGTAAAAATCTAAACCATAAATACCAATACTGGGATCATATTTGATCCCAAGATCAATATGTTCTTGTATACCAAAACCAAAATTACCAGAAGCTAAAATTACAATCAAACAATTAACCATCATTGACGACTAATACATTAATTTAATAGAAATAATATTACCAGAGAAATTATCACGTCTCAATTCGTATTCACGTACTTTTAAGCCACGCTCTAAGATCTCTTCAGCTTTAGCACCACGTACTGTACAATGTACGGCGATTTTCTCATTACGACGGATACCAAATGAACGTACTGTATATCTGGCTTTTGAAAATACAGGCTGTTGGCCAGTCAATTGTTCCAAAACCTACAAACAATTTAAAAATTAGATGATAAATACAAAAATTGAGGTTATAATAAGTTATGTTACTTTAGCAGCACGAGTCAATCTATCACCAGATTCACCAACACAAATATTCAAACATAATTTACGAATATGAAGATCCCGCATTGGGTTCTTCGACTTGTCTTTAACATCCTTTTTCTCCTTCTTGGCAACCGGCTGGAACACAAAACAAAATTGAGGTTATGTTTACGA
Source organism: Iselma pallidipennis (assembly GCA_037464855.1). NCBI lineage: Eukaryota > Metazoa > Arthropoda > Insecta > Coleoptera > Meloidae > Iselma > Iselma pallidipennis. The sequence goes on along the minus strand of JAZBHA010000939.1, from coordinate 26,582 downwards.
CAATTATTACAATAAGGAATTTTCACAAAGAAAACAATCAATTAAACAAATTCATGTGTAAGAAACACAAATATGATCAAATTTTTGAATAAATTCCCAAAATTTTACATAAAATCCCGAAAAACTTGTTTAACCTATAATCACCGAATTATATAAAAATCCCACAATTAATTCCAAAAATATTACAAAAATTGATAAAAACAATAGAAAAACAATTTATATTAACATTTTTGTATAAATCCGGTAATTATTTAACGGGATGATTGAAGAATTATTGAAATAAATGAAAAAACTCACCGCCATGTCTGCTGGTAAAACTTGAAGAGATTGTCGATAATGTAGATTTCTATTTTGTCTAGTTATTTTGTTAATTTCTGAACATCTATTGGCAACACTGTTTTGTTACCATAGCAACTAGAGGGAAACTTAAAAATCAATAATAAATTTAACTGGGAACTTTATTGGAAGAATAAATATGTTTTTTAACAAATAAATAGTGAAAAAATGGAAGTTTTAATTAATCAAATGGGACAACAAGAACAATTTGAACCACAATTAACATCCGATGATCCATATGAAAGAAAATTAGCCAGAAAATCACGTATTGAACGACGAATAGCAGCAACCGAAAAGTGTGTTTTATTTTCTTAATTATTATTATTAATTTTATTTGTTTGTTTATAATAAATTAATGGTAAATTATAGAGAAGGTAATGTGGAAACAACTGAGGATCAAATAGATAGTGCAAATCCAATTCAACAACAAATTGATAAAAGTATGGAAAAATTAACAAAATTATTGTGGGAAGGTGATGAATATGTAACAAATATTAAAATAGCTAATGAAAATCGTGAAACTGGTCGTCGTGAAAATGAAACAACTAAACATGATAATATAATAAAACAATTAGAAAATGAAACAAATCTAGCAAATGATGCATTCAATAAATTAATTGAAAAATGGAATGGTATTTTAAAATTAAATGATCCATTAGATATAAATGATGCACTGATAAATCAACAAGAACAATTCAATGAAATCATTAAACAAAAAGATAGTATTATTGTTATGCTGAAACAGGAAATTAAATTAGCTGAAATCAAGTTTACCGAAGATCAATTGAAACAGGAGTGTGATATTAATTCACTTATACGACGAATAGAGACACAAGTGTGTAAATTCTGATAATTATAGAGTTTTTACAATGATAATGCTAGATTCTGTTAGAAAAAGAGCACAATCGATTGGACGTCACGCGCATTTATCCTTCTCCGTCTAAGGAACTAGGCGCACTACGTTCGAATCGTCCGTTTCGTCCCAAAGGGGCAACACAAAATGTCATATGAATCGATAGCAAAGAGGAGTACCAGCATAGAACTAGAATGTAGAAAAAGTGTTCCAGTTTCAGGATAACTGGGGGCAAATAGTGACAATTGAATAGACCATTGGTGGCCAACAGGTCGATCTCGACAAACTTTTTATGATGAAAGTCGATCTCGAGAACAAACAAGCTGGCCACCAAATAATTATAAGTTTACGAAATACTGAGGCGTTCATTTTTCTGTCCTGGTATTGGCGGTCCGCCTGATTATGCAAAACTGAACCTTATAAATTACCGATCATGGGACCCTTATGGAACTCACGATTCGAGACAAGCCTGCCATAAGAAGACGGGACGGACGTGACGGACGTTTGGGACGTAGTCCACGTAGTTCCTAACAGGATCTAGCGTTACCGTTACTCCATTACCGTATGAATCACAAAATCTCCTTATACTATAACAGAATAATATTTTCTAGATTTCCGTAATGAGGAAAGCTTTCAGTCAAGAATTGAACACGATCGAAGAAGCAATTCTACACCAACAAAAATTATATTTGGAATTTTCTAATAAAGAATGGGAAAATATAGCTAGAAAACGTGACGATTTGGAGCGTACGAATTTAGAAACGAAATTTGCTGAATTAGAGCAATTCTCTGAAAAAATGAAACGTTTAGAAATCGACTATCAAGAGATTTATCGTGAAACAAAAATAAAAATGGAAAATAATTGCGATAAATTACAATGTGAATTTGAGAAAATCAAAACGAATATAATAATGAATCGTGAAATGTTGGATTATAATTATCAGATATTGAAAAAGAAGGAAGGTGAAAATATTATAATAAAATCACAACAGAAACGACAATTGAATAAATTACAAGAATCTATAATTAATTTAAAGTCAAAAATTAATGAATACCGGAAAAATACAAAACTACAAATCAATAAATTAACTAATCAGGTAAAAATGTTACAAAAGAGTATTTTCAATATTGAACAGAAATCTGATCATTTTGCTCGAGTGAATAATGAGACATTCAAAAATTTATGGCAAATGAATCAAGAAAAAGTCAATAATTTATATGCAGATATTCTAGATATTGATCGGATTTTATACGAACAACAATTAGGAATCGATTGGAAACCACCACAAGAAGATCTAATCAATACAAATGATTTAATTAATTGTCGTACAATTTTACAAATTCTAGCAGAAATTCAAAAACCTAAAGAAAAATCTTCAAAAAATCCAAAAGAATTTCGTCAATTTTTACAAAATGAAACAAACATCTATCGACGACTTTTAAAACATATTCTTGAACAAATCTCGAAAAAGGGTGATTTTTTGATTGAAGATCAAATCGAAACTATCCTAAAACCGTACAGTCGAGATGAAAAAATTTTAGTTAATATCGATAATGTTTTTAATGTAAAATTGTTTTAATTTTTGTACGAAAAAAATTATATTTACCTTGTAATCAATTTAAGGCTCTTGATATTCGTGATAAGGATGATATTGATGTATTGGTGGTATATTTCTTGCCGTACATGTCTTGTCCTGTGTGTGATTCAAATAACGAGAAAATCTCTGAAAATACTAACTCTGATCCTGAAATTAATGAATCCAAATCAACAATTACTACAGATCATGAAAGGCTAAGTTTTTCTGGAGAACAATCCGTACAAGCTGCAGAACGTGAAGTCTCTATTAGTGAACTATTTGATTTAGAAACTGATGGAAAACTTTACGAATTAGAAATTTATTCAAAACCTGATCCTGTCAAGCAACAGTAAAGCTCAAATTAATTTAGTTTCTCTTAAAAAAAATACAGATGTATTTGTTTTAGGCTTCCTGAAAAAAGTTCCATAAGTGTTTCAATTAAAACAGACAAAGTTTCATGTCGTGATAATCATCCGTTAGTGATAAGTCCTGTCTATGTCCTTAGAGCTTTAAAGGATTTTCTTGGTGTTCATCATCATCAAACAAAGTTAAGGTAGAGTAGCTCTAAAATGAAGTGGCAAGTCTGACTTTACTAGGTACTTATCGCCTCAGTGTGCATCGTCGCAAAAATAGTTTAGAAAGGCCGGTAGCTAGAAAATAATAGAGCAATCTCTAATCCTTGGTTTAAAGTCAGCATTGCCAAGTCATTTAAAAAAATAGGGATCCCTTTTTGACTAAATTGTACAAATTTCATTAAAGCAGATTGTAAAAAAAGACAAACAAAAACAATGGGAATTCTAATCGAGACATTGGAATATCCTTGTTGTGAAACAAATTTAATTAAAAAAAAATGTCTTCTCTTTATTGACCCGATTGAACCGGACTTAATGTATCCGTCTTTTTTGAACGTTGTTTTTTTTGGGTTTATTTTTAGCGAACCAACAATGAACGACCGTCCATTATATGAACGACGTACTGTTTCACGACTAGTATCGGAATCTGATATAAATCTCTATTGGAATCGTTATAAGAACAGTTTCTCTAAAGAAAAGATACAATTATGGGATAGTCTCTATGAAGGTTTGAAGAAATATCACCAAATCCTTAAAGGTAAAGGTTATATAGGGTGTCTAGATCGACTATTAACAAGAATGTTTATGAAACAAACTAAATTAGAATCGATTTTTTGACTAAAATGTTGAAAAATCGGTAAATATATACCTACCTAAGACAAGAGAGATATTACTCGTCCGAGCCAAGAAGACCTTTGAGCGGGAGTGCACAAGGGACTTGTAAAGAAAGTGGGAATTTGTTCCCTCAGAACTTATTATTATCATTATTATCAAATATTTTACAAACATCTACTATAGCTAGAAACACGAATCTCGCCGTTTATTTACCGAAATTATTCGACCATATTCAAAATATGCTCCAATTTGGTGATTCTTAGCTTTGACGGTTAATATTACTGTCTCAAGCTAAGAAGAACTTTGAGACGGAAATGCATAGTGTTCTTGCCACAATCGTAGGATTTGGCACACCCAAAAACTGACGTATGCAGGGTAGGGCCGACCAATTGTGGCGCCTGGGGCAACTCTCAAAAGAGGCGCCTTTTGAAACTTTGTATCTTTAGCATGTCTCATTATGAGCCTCGCCTCCTCATCTATCGGCCCGGCTCTGGATGCCAAAGCGTGGCTTTTCCGGGTTTGGCCAATCAGATTTCATAATCTTTCAAAACCTAAAAGAATTCTGATTTCTGATTGCTAAAGTTGTACAAACCACGCTTCGGATTCCACAGTTTTATCGCCAATGAGACATTTTTGCTGCCGCTACTTTAGCCAAAAGCTGGAATCCCTGCGAAAGTATAACGAAAGTGTTTTTAAAATATGCTCCGACTTGGTTCTACTTAGCTTGGGCTACTAATACCTACTTTCCACAGAGACACCCATTCATATCATTTTTGTTACTAATGCACTGTTTTCTTTTGTAATTTTTAGAGCGAAAATCTCTTTATGAAGAAGTTTCAAACTTACGTCGTCAAAATTCCGAATTAAAGTCAATTTTGGTAAACTGTGCTGATAAAAATTTTGTTTAAATCAATAAAATAAAGACACATTTTTCTCTATTTCTCTCTTGTTTTATTTCAGAATTTCTTCGTCCACTTCTAGAAAGTTCCTGTCTAATTAAAACAAAAAGTATCGATTTCACCTGTTTTTATCGATGTCCGAAAATAGAAGAAGATAAGGTGAAGAAGACCAAAAAAAAAACGTCATCACCAACAAGAATGAACGAATTAAAACTGATAGTATATAGAGAAGGAAAGAAAGATCAAAATCGGGTTGTTAACGTTTTTTTTTTGTTGTTTGTTTTTGAGTAGGGTGGCCAGTAAATAAACAGTTTTTATTTGACAAAAACTTTAACTTAAACTAGCTATATAAGGTCTAATTCATCGTCAAATATCATCGGTAAAATTAGGGTGGACACGAACGATACAAGACCGATTGTTCTGGGTGGTGGGTTCGTCTCGTTCTTATCGCATGCACACACATGTACACTTATGGGTAGGTATAGGTAGAGGCATACACACACACACACACACACACATGCATAATATACCTACATTTATATATACTACATACACAGAGAAACGGGTCGTGATTGATAACAACATAACATACAAAGGAAACGCCACAGTTAACTTTGAGACCCACCCAGGTCGATAAGTTTTACCAACAGCAAACACACCTCAATTCCAAGGTGAGAAAAACAATGACAACGATGGCGGTAATAATAAAGAAAGATCGATTTTTTTTCACCCATTAACAGTAGTAATTTTTAAATGTCAATTGAACGATCGATAATCCGTATTGGTTTAACAGATAATTTGGAACACCCATTATAGGTACAGAACGGAAATTGACCAGTCTTTCGTTAAACATTTAGTAATAATTCTGTGTCATCCTGTCTTTATCAGGAACCAATACAGTTGTTAATATGTAGGTATAGATGAAGAACAAACAGGTGTGAACAGGAAATAATTATTTAAACTTATTCTGTTTTTATCAAATATTTACCTATACCTATATCTGTTAAATAGGTATAGTAATTGATAAGAAAAATTCTCATATAGATAGATCAGGTTCAGTGGCGAAACTGGACAAATTTTATATCCCACTGCGAAAACTACTGCCTGAAATGCTAAACAGGACACCCAATCGAAGTGTAAATATCTTTCGACCACCTGTGGACTGCATTCGTTCGAGAAGAGGCTAATAATAAAGACTTTTTCGCCCCTTTTCTCTTCATATTTTATTTTATACATTTTATCCTTTTTTCCCGATAAACTTGACTTATTATTTCCAATATTTGTCACTATTTTATTATTTATTATATTAATAAATAATATAAAAGCAAATGAAATATTGATTGTAAGAGTTGATGGTGTAGGTACAGGAAGAAAATTCCCATCAATATTATACTGGTCGTATACTTATACTAGGTATGCATTTATTTTATTTATTATTATATATGATATTTATATATCTATATGGAAAATAACAAAAGAACATTGCAGACTACAAAACATAGGGGACATGAATAAAAAAGGACAATCACAGCCCACTTCGTTATAATATAATGATGGACCGTGAGTTGGTAACATCAAAGGAGTCTGTGAAATATTTCCCATCAACATACTATACTTACACACACACACATAAAAATATCTATATGTATACAGGATCTGTATAGTTCCTCTCTGATCACATAAGAAGAATGTTCAATTCTCTACACTGTAGAGTCTACAGTAATGTTGTTCTTCACTAACAACAACAACAACAACCAATCCTGGCTTGAGGCGTGTTTTATTAAAGCTCTGCCTACTGATACAGTCTTATATAATTTATAATTATTGAAAAAAAAAGAACATTAGGTATATATAAGTAGGTATATGGTATTTATATACATAATATATAGACTGTGATGGAAAAACACTTGATGAGTTCTTTAATATTGTGAAATATTAGTAACTGTTATGGAATTGCTTATTGTTGTCGCTGGTCCAATCAAAATAATCGTGTATTCTTGTTTTTTTTTTCTATGGTGATTCGTTACTGTTTTTTCCATAACCATCTTGTAGAGGAACTAGTTTTTCTTCTCGGCTTGATTTTTTTTTCGTAAAAACAGCAAGTTTCGTCAGATATGATTTTGTCGCACGCGGCAAGTTTTCCAAAGGACAAGTGAGACAACGGCGTTCTGAAACAATTTTGTCTTTTAAAACAAAAACATTCAGCATAATATCAGGCATGTATTATGGAGAATATAGCCAACTAAAAAGGTGCGTTTTACAATTACCCGAACAGGTACTCGAAAAGAATAATGCAACTCTAATCACATTACAATTAGATTTTATAGCTTATAGTCAACAAACAACAATAATACAATATTATTATTATTATTATTATTATTAATTTTTCTGAATTTGTACGTTAGTAATACTCTGACAAACATTTTTACTGCTACATTTTTCTGCACGAACAGGTCGTGTAATAATAAAACAGCGCCATTGAGATTATGCTGTCCAGTGTGACCAATATTAAAAAATACAATTTTCTGTTTCAAAACAGAGGCTATTTTGATACAGATTTCTATTGCATAATGATTTCGTTATAAACGCCAAATAAAAAAAATTAAAACAAGCAAAACCAGGACTACCAAGGTAATTATGACTAACTGGGACACGTTTCTTGATATTGCCCGACGTTTAGTAAAGTCGTCTTGGAATTCTGACAAAAGTTTGATAAATAAAAGAAAAATTCTATTTGAACTTGACTTTGTTTTAAATATTGAGCAAGTAGAGGTGAACTTTGTAGAATTTACAGTCTTGCCAATAGTATCAATTGTCGTGTCTGCTGATACGAGCACCAGGTATTTTTACCACCTTGTTGACGATGCTACCCATCACCATTAAATGTCTTGTCGGAGACCATCTATATAGAGAGGTGGTTTCCAGCTCAGTATGACCACACACGCTAAGAAATAACACACATACATAGGTATAATGTATATATGTAGGTATAGATATACTACATACACACTTATACAAAGATATTGAGGAAGAAGTTTCTTAGCCTACGCAACAACAATAACAACAACAACAGCCACATCGTACAACATCAGGCTACATTTGAATATAAATTCGCTAATAATGTTTCAAGTGTTTGTCTGTTAATATTCGTCATTTGAAAGAAATTCATTCAATAAGAAAATCCATTCTAACAATTCAATCTAAATTAGAAATCAACGAATCTATAATTTCGATTCAAATTCTGTTGTTAGATCTATAAGAGGTAGGGTAGTGAACATTTACTGAAGAACGCTTCCACGCAGTATCGGTCGCGTGGGAACTGCACAGTAGTGTCTGGAGCCCCCGATCACATCCCGCGCCCTCCCGCAGGTGCCCGCGTGCCCCCCACGAGTCCACTACAGCTTCTCTGCTGCTGCCGCCTCTGCTTTAGAACCGCAACAACAATAATAATAATAATAATAATAATAAAAAAAGCGGAGAAACAACGAACTTACCTACCAACAACGGACACCAAGAAAGTGTTAGGTAAATCTTTTTCTACCAATTTCGAATTGTTTTTATGAAATGAGTCATTGAAGAATTTGATGGTGGTAGTAGTAGTGGTGGTGGTGGTGTAAATGATGATGATGATGATGGTGGCACCAAGAAGCACCAAGACGAAATCACGACTTTAGATAAATGTTGCTAACGAGATGGTGGTTCTTTAGCAATCGTTTATTAGCACGTGTTGTTAATAATAATGTGATGATGATGATGATGATGATGATGTCGATGATAGATAGTTAACAATTACTGATAGGGAAAGTCTCTTAATCAGTCAATCAAATTTTGACAACTTCGACCTTACCATCTTGAATTAAAGGAAATTCTAATTAGACGATCACTAGATACAAAATGTTTTCCTTTTATATTCACGAACTGCTTGTTCAAAGAGTATTGCCTTCCACAAGAACTGATCTCATTAGTTGCCCCCCTTTATTCTATGTGTGTGAAAGGAGGGCAAACAGTGGCAATATTGGCTACCGTATGGGTGCTACCGCGCATTGGCCGTTGAAGTAGGTGTTGATCACGCAGGCGCGACTTACCCAGTAGCTATTTAGCGATGGCGTCTATTCAGCTACTGAAATTATCAAAGATATCTTCCTATCAATTATATCTCCATTTTATTATTATTTTAATTATTATGGTTTTTTGAATTCGGTTGAAACAGTAATAATAAAATTATTGCTATTCTGATTGTAATCCTGCTCTATCCATTTTAAAATGAATGCGACCTGTGACCTGGTATATCAGGAGGGAATATGCGAGGCGGGGGCGCTACCACAAGTCCCTGAGGGCTTTCCCAGCATTCCACCTTTATACTATACCTTAGTCGACAATCTCCCCTGGGGGAGCTCTCAAGCCACCAAAGATGTGTACGACCGCTCTACAGCCACATATTTCTTTTCAAGCGAATGGACAGAGAACAGATCTTGTTGTTGTTGTTCTTTACTGTTGTTACTATTATTAATAATATTGGGCTACGATCACATAAAAAAAATTGTTCAGAAAAGAAAAGAAGTCCACTACAATAAGAGCCTCATAAACCAAAATTATAGGACCTCATCGTAATGCCTGTTTAAGGACCCTTTGAAGTATTTCTTACATCCAGGCCTTTTTGTCTTTTTTGTTTAGTTTGCAGTAAGGGGAGATTGTACCTTTTGGGAGTGCAACAAAAGAAGGGTAGTTAGTTTATCGTAGAGATGCAAATTTTCCTAATGAATGACTTTTGAGTTGCCGGTAGGACTACTTATTGTTAGATATGGGTGTGCTAAAGCCTAAAATTTGGATCTACTCTGGTTATCATTTAAATTACATCTAAATCGACTTTCTAAATACAAAATTTGATAACTACGTAACAATATAATCTCGTCAATATAATATGAATCAATTAAATAGAGAAATAGATAATATATTATTATTATTATAGATAATATATTATTGAATCGTTTATAATAACAATTATTTATTCATTTAATCTATCTATTTAATAGTAAACTAGTCGGTTTCAGATCATAAACGGTTAAATAACCAATCCTAAAAATAACAATTTGATTACTCTTTCTCCTAAACCGGACATAGGTCGGTGGTATACCGAACAACAACTCAACTCATCATGGCCTCCTGTGACGATCGTGAATCACATTTGAATGGTTTTCATGTTAGTAAATTCCGCTCAATAGAAGAAACCCATCATCATCATCATCATCATCATGATCATGATCATTGGAAGTTTTTCGTATAAAAAGACACAAACAATACTATAACAGTGACAAGGATAGATATAGAAAAAAAATGCGAATAAATTGCCGATATTATAGATTTTAATCTTTATTAGTTTTCCAAAGAAATCAAGTTGAAAGAGAAGAAAGGAGAGTAATCTTTTTAAGTTTTTAACCGCAATCATAACGGATCAAAACCTCAAAAATGTGGTAGCTTGATCGGATTTTATGTAAATTCTTTGGACTTAAATCGGAAAGGTGAAGAAAATGACAAATTTTTAACAAGACACTGGTGTCGAAACATCTGATGAGATGATGAAAGTTTTGCGGTTGAACGATAAATGAAATTTGGGAAATTCTACAATATTCATCGATGAAGAATCTGTTATTTATTAAAATTTCGTTTTCTAAAATTTGAAATAATAAAATTGGTGAAACAAAAAAGTCAAATAGATATTAGATAAGAATAATTGTTTATTATTTGCAATTATCATCAAAGGGGTTTTTGATAAAGTGCCGTCGTGTTTTTTGTTTAATTTAGGTACAATTTAGAATAATCTAAGGTGTAATTATGAATTTATGACAATTTTAATAATGTAGGTATCCGTTGAGATTATTATTATGGTTGATAAGACGGATATTTCAAAAATAAAGCTTGAATTCTACCACCAACAATAGATTAATTGTTTTGTTAAAATTTTAATAAACATTGGTGTAACTGCGAAATTTCAAAAAATTTATTAGTTTTAAATAAATTAATAAAAACGTAAATTTTGTTTTCTCTTACATTAAATTGAACGGATGACTAAATTTTTACAAATCGCCATTATAAAATCATTGACCTCTTCACCCAAATTCCTAATTATTCAATTTTTTAACGACACAAGAACAAATCAAACAAAACAATCGTTATAGGTGTATACAAATACTTGTAAAAATATATACACTGACCAGTTTTGGCTTTAGATCATCATCAGCACATTAGTCAATGAATGAAGATATAAATAGGTAGACATTTTTCTAAAGAACAAGCCCGACAGTAGCCTTACGAAGTGGGCCTTCTATAGGTACCTTTTTTCCATTTTACTCTACTCATGACTTTTAAAATAAAAAACTAGCATGACATGAGGGTGTGTTTTATAAATGTTCGATCAAGTACAGGAAGAATATGCTAAATGCTAAATGTTTTCCTTCTTAAAAAATATTAAAAAAATAAAATGTTGCGTATCGGAACAGTGGGTCATTTGGGTACCATAATGACTTCACTATAAACACAAAATGGAGAAACTCTTTTTTCCACCTTAATTTGACTTCTTATTTCTACCCCCTTTTTTCGTACTTCTTTTGGTTTGTCAATGCTCCACTTTCTTCATTCTCTTCTTATATTTTCCACCGTCTGTCTGCTACTCAATGGGACATCCGATACATGTACGACAATTACCGCCTTTTATTGTTTTATATTCAAAATATTAGTCTTAATTCATCATCCAAGATTAGATGTTATTTATCAGGGGTGGATTTTCGTCGAAATTCACTAGAAATTGGTTGTTTATATACAAATATATAAACTTGATATCTATCATTTTTCTTGTTCATATAGTTGAAAAGTGCCGACTTTTATTATAACAACGTACCACCGCAAATAGAGATAAGACAGGTATTTATTACTTTGAAAAAGACATGGTATTTCGGATACCTATACCTATACCTACACTTAGTAAGCAGTTATATTTGATTTGTTGTTGAAAAATGAAAAATTGTCAACCGCACACATTGAAAATAGTGAAATCTGATATCTTCTTTATAACATTTTATAGGATTTTTTCGTCGATAACTATTACAAACAGATAAATACATATATACAGTAGAACTGTCCTAATCCGTCACCTTTCAATACTTCATAGATAAATGAAACTGTTATTAGGGGGTCAAAAATGTGAAAAAAGTTAAGTGGACCGTGATAAATCATCAGAAAGGAACAGAGATGTTCTCTTATATGCATTGATTAGCTTGCAAATCATGAGAACTAGGTGCTATTGCCAAAAACTCCCAATATAACATACAAAGAAGGGCACAACAAAAAAGCAGCAGACAAAATTGAGGAGTTTTTTCAAAAATTTGGTTACTACTTGTAATACTTGTAATACTTGTAATACTTATTATGGTGACGATATTTGACTGCTTGAGGGAGTTCTACTGTATTTACAGCAAATAGATTTCCTTTCTCTTTATATTCAATCATTCATTCAATCATCGCCGTTTACCAAAGTTGGAGGGAATTAATCAACTTGTTGAAATTGCATATCGTCGATTAGACAGATCATTTTTCTACTAACAATCCGAAAGGAAACAAAATTACAGTTACCTATAGTAATATTAGATTTCCATTAACGAAAATTTTCACTAGTTCTTCACGAATCTCTTTATTTATTTATTTATTTATTTATTTACTATTACAACAACAAAATATTTCCATTCTGTTTTTTTTTTGCTCCAATGATTGATGTTTGAAACTGTCAGTATAGAGATTTCGGTATATTTTACGGAAGTTCAAAGAAAAATGACTAGCAGACAAAAAAAAATATTTTTCAAATATATAATTTTCATTATAATGATCTTCGAATTTAACTATTTATTTATGAAATATCGAAGAAACCGAAATATGAGGTAACAAACCAACAACAACAACAACAACAACAACAACAAAAAAGGAAAACAACACATATACCACAAACAAATCTTGACAGATTAATTGTTCCGAGATAGATGTGTTTAGTTCTCATATAGGTATCTATAGAAGAAGATTTTTTGGTTCTAGGCTATATTTGACAGATAATTAAGTCAATTCGAGACGGATAGTTTAGGTTGGAGATAATTAAAAGGAATTGAAAATACTGAAATTAGACAGTTAATAATTGCACAATTTTATTATTTTTTTCTATCGGTAAGATAGATTTTATATATTTTTTTTGGTATCTAGGTATGTTTTGGTAGTCCTTGAATAGTTTTTTTGTGATAAATCAGGATCGTATACCTATTTATTTCGTATAGGTATGGAGTGGTAGACGAAACCATAATAGCTAATAACTGTTACCACACCGACTATTATTTCGTCGTTGTTCCCTACAAGAGATCAATACTCGCTCCTTAGTGATAAGGTGACTGTTTGCCTATTTTTAGCAAACTTCTTAGTAATTTTCCTGTACCAATAGCTAACTACAGTTACTGCAAAAAAAGGCAACAATCTTATCGGACATATTATGTACCTATAGATAGGATATTTGATTCCTGCAATATAAGACAGACACACCTCCAACAAATCTCCATCTTTTGACTTTTTAGACAGAATAAAATTATCATTATATGTAATAAAATTTTCATATTGTGAATAGTTTTTGAAGAGATTCACTATTTTATATTTAGATATGACTAAATTGTCTATCGACGGGGCCATCCTCCTCTTAATTGTTCAAATTTTTTTTTCCCGACACAGGTACACCTTCTATTTTTCCATTCATAATCTCCAATTCATAAAAATAAAAAGAAGTAAATGGACAAAAATTTAGCAAGCTATAACTTTTACAGCGCACCTATAGAGTTGTCAATTCTGTTAGATAATTTTCCTGAATATAAATAAGGAAATGGTATTTTCCAACATTGTTTAATGACTTTTCTATATTTTCCAGACAAGAAACAATACCAAAATGACACATCTTGCAGAAAAACTACTCTACTTCTTGTCCACCTTTCCGTACAAGTACCTATAGGAGAACCTCCCTGCCCAAGTGTACGATGGTGTTCTTTGTGGCTTCTGCTGTATGCGGTTTTGCATTGTCGTGCAGCAGGATGGCTTTACGGCGACCTTCCCTAGTAAATGGTCGTATTTCTTCAATTGAGTCGCTCAAACCTACCAATTGCTCTTGGTACATCTCTGCTGCAATGGTTTTACCCGGTTCCAGAAGCTCATAATACAGCACACCCTTCTGGTTCCACCATATTCAGAGAATGGCCTTTTGCCCGAAACGTTCAGGTTTTGATGCCGGAGTTGTCGCTTGACCGGGGTCTATCCACGATTTCTTGCGTTTAGAATCCATTTCTCATCATCAGTTTCGTTGCACTCGTTGCAAATTTGCAAGCATACCTATGCATTTCCTATTTCAAACTTATACCTATGCAGCATTTTCATAGCCGAACGGTCGTATTTCACTACTTGTAGGTACTGATTTAATTTATACGTTTAGATACTCTAAATGACAATAATTGCTCATGGTAGTGAATAATCTAAGCAGTATTTATGCACAGTGTGACGGTTGGCAGGGCCGGGCTGGCTTATCTTGGCCCCGGAGGAATCTATAGGAGACGAAGGTATCTCTTTAGCTGGCGATCAAAAAAAATTACTTAAAAGATTATCGGTGGCCCCTCAAACACTATTTGGCACCCAAAAACTCATCGGCCTCGGTGGAAATCTCTCCATATTCCCCCTGTCCAGTCCGGCATTGTTTACTTAGTTGTCACATACTCTACCACACAACAGTACAAAACATGTACATATACAGACAAGTTTTTGTTTTTTGATAACAACGATACATACGAAATAAAGTTGTATAATGTCCTTCGTCCAATTTGTTGTTACAACTTTGCTAATCAGTTGATTTTGAAACATCGACGAGGCAACTTTGTAATCTATTAATTTAAATAAAATAGTGCCTTGGAGACAGTGTGTGTTGTGAGTCAATCAGTGTAAGTGCGGGGATGAGATTACCACTAACAATAAATCGTAAAAGTTATAAATGTGAAGTGTTTAAATATAAAGTGTTTTCTAAATGGACCTCTACCATCCACCATTGATGATCAGCGTTGGGCGACTGCACAGTCTTATCAGAGAGGTTCAGCAACAGGGTATCATCGAAAGGGTAAGTTTTACAGTACAGTACATCATGGTTTTAGATTTTGTTTTTAAAAAAGTTGATCGAAGAAAAATTCCTTAAAAGGTTATAGGTGGCCCCTCAAACGCTCTTTGGCAACCAAAAGCTCATTGACCCCGGGTGAAATCTCCCTATATCCCCCTGTCCAGTCCGGCACTGACGGTTGGAGCAGCGAAAGAAGGAAACACCAAAATAAAAATGTTTGCAATGGACGGAATAGTCTCGTGGACGGAATAGCTCCGGTTCACCCAGGGCCGGACTGGTCAAGGGGATATTGGAAGATTTCCCACGAGGCCAATGAGGTTTTGGAGGCCAAATAGCATTTGAGGGGCCACCGATAATCCTTTAAGAAATTTTTTCTTGATCATCAACTGAAGAGATGTCTTCTTTTTTGTAAATTCCACCGGGACCAAGGTAAGCCAGTCCGGCCCTGGGTTTACCCAATGCCTAACTACTTACTAAATAAATAGTTACCATTCCAAAATTATGATTTGGTGTAAAATTTTCCTCTCAAACATTGAACCAACATTATTCATTTGTAATGATGAAGGAATTCGAACTTTTCGAGTTTGTTGAAAAAGTAAGCATCGAAAGGTATTCTTTCTATTGATAAATGATATTTCGAAATGACCATTCAATATTCTATAGAATAGATCGTTTACAATTTAATAATCTTCATTTAAGTGTTGCTATAATGAATGGAAATAATTGATGTTTAGGAGATCGCCTACACAATTCCTATACATTTCTTTCCGTCTTTTCTTTTTATTTTTATTTTTTTTAAAGCACAACAATTTTATAGAATTTAAAACATTTAATAATAATAAGCGAAAAATTTTTTAAACCGTAATAAATCAAATAAAACACTTAAAACATTTAAGAAGAGAAAGAAAAGCCCATTCACATATAAATATCTTAAGAAAAAAAAACATCAATTAGTAGAGAGATATCCAGTACCAACAGCTGATTTATGGATGAGTTATAAATTCAATTTCACATCGAATTAAATGTATACATATAGATATGAAATATATACCTATAGTCAACTATTATAATAATAAATAAAAGAAATAGAGAAGGAAAAAACAACAAAAAAAGAAGAAATAGTAAACCTACACATACTAATATATTGCAATAATTTCAAATAATTTGTCACATTTTTTTATTCGTTTTCTCTGTAATAAATATGTTAATTGATTCGAAATTTGTGAAAATTAATTCTAATTAAACATGATAATTAGTGATTATAAATTCGGAAGCTAATTAGATGTGTGATAAATACAACAAAACTAATCCAGTTGGTTCGGTTTTTTCTTGTTTTTTTCCACATTGAATTTATTACAACTAATTATTAGAAAATCTAATCGTCTTCCTGATTATTCGTCGAAATTACCTAGAAAACCATTATAAAAAAAGATATTTTTCTTGTTTTTTTTTTCTTTTAATTTTCAATAAGTTATGGGTAATAAAGTAGATGGGCTAATGACACAAAAAGAACGAAAACCAGAAAACACGAGAATATCGTCTCTAAGGACAATTACCGATCGTCTTATTTTATAAAAACTTAATCAAGTCTACTCCTGCAGTTGGATGGTTATATAGTTTTGGTTCATTCATTCATATTCTATACTATATAATAAGATTATATACCCAGTATTCTTATAGTTAATGTATATAAGGTTGATTATTTCAAAGCACAACTTTGACTTCTGGTTTAAGCGGATTCCTTTTGATATGAACCTTATGGTTATATATAATAAGGTATATGTATAGGTAGGTTGGACTTAGTAAGTTACTGACGGAGGGGTTAGGGGGGCACGAGGGAGCCCTGAGCTACACACTACTGCTAGGATCATTGGGCTACCATCTCTAGTTTGGTACAGAAGCAAAACTTTAGAGAACTACTCCTTGAAAGATTGTTGGCCAGTTTCATACATACATTTTAAAACACAACAATTATACATACATTGACGAAGAATCAAGAAGGCGACGGTGTTGTTATTATTGCCATCAACAACAACAACAACAACAACAACGGTTCTATGAAACTCTTCGACGTCTTCTCCATTTCAACACAATCACTGTAAGTAATTCAAATTTTGTTTTATTTAGTTTAATTTTGCATAAAAATTGTTCAAAAATTATTTTGAAAAAAAGTTGGAAAAAGTTATACTAAATAACTAGGGCTAGTTTACCGGGAAAATCCAAACGACAATCGAAAGTGCTACCGTGCTACGCCTACTTTGCTACCAGATTTACGCTCAGCTTTCATCAGGTATAAAGATGAAAGAAAGAGGAGAGTGGGGCTCTTTGGGAAATATTGCGGTTTACTTTATAAATAAGTTTTACTTTCAACTGGTTTTCTACCTGCCTTCTTATTCATCACTATATTGCACTTTTTTTTCTGTCATTTAGTAAAAAGAAAGCAAAACATAAATAAATAAATAAACGAAAAAGTATCTAAAAATTTGTGTAAAATACTGGTCAAGTAAAAATTGTGGGTGGCCGTTTTTTCTTTTTTTTTTTAATTCGCTTTAGAAACTACTACTATCCAAGGTTGTTATTACTTTATTTGGTAATTTGTAATTAATTTTTCTTCTGTTCTGTTTTCGTAAAACAAAAAAATGTACCTATGAACAAAAAAAAGAAAGTAATTTTATTGTTTGATTTTTTCTTAGTTCGTGTGTGTGTTGGTTGGTGCGTTTGTGTTTGTTGTTATTTTATTTAGTTTTTGTGTAGGTTGATCTAACAAAAGAAAGAAAAGCAAAGTTATTTCGAAATTTGGTACAATTTGGTGCCTAATTTTCGGGTGGTTGTGTAGTAGCCTTAAACAATAGATAGATTAATAGTGGATGGGTGTCGACACGAGCACCTACTTTCTAAAAAAGACTTAAAAAGTGTTTATTGTTTTATAATAATAAATAAAGAAAATATATAAAAAAATGACACTGATTAATTAGAAGAAACAAAGGATAAAGTTTCTGTTAACAGTTGTAAGTAGAATTAAAAAAAAAAATCATAAAATAATTTTTGTAAGAAGTAAAATTTTTTAATGCAAAAATACGGGAGGTTCTAATATTTGTTTGAAATTTTCTCTATTTTGATTAATTAAAATTCAAATAAAATTTTCAAAATCACTGACAAAATTCAAAAATCCTGATATTCAAGCGGTTTTCTGTAATTTGCAAAAGTTAAACATTCTGTTTTGTAAAGAAAATTCGAGAAATTTGAATAATTAGTCATTTCTTCCTATTTTCTTACTTCAAACTGTGAAAAACTGAAAGATTTTTGAAGTATCAGTTTAAAAAAATGGCTAAAGGACTCAAAAAATGTCTAACAATAAGAAAACAAAAGCATTTGAAGCCAATTAAATAATTTTTTCAATTCAAATTTAATTCATAACATTGTGAGAGCAAAAATTATATTGCTCTTTGGCAATATTATAACGTTGGTAACACTTCAAAAGTGTTCAAAACTGTTTAAAATAAATTTTAGTTTCAGCAAAATCACAAAGATTTATTTGAACAATTTTTTTGCATGGCTTATTTTTAAAACTTAGGTAAATTATTTAATTAAAAAAAACTGCAAATGGTTGGGGGCTAATTACAAAAAAATCATGATAATATCAATCAGTGGTACCACACGTTCTCAAATTTCTATGTATAGGTACCTTTATGTATTTAAATTTTTATTTCTAAATTCAAATTTTATGTACTTGTGTGTGTATATGTGTGACTAAGGTCGACGTAAAGTACACGCATACATACACACATAACTACAACACCAACTGGAAGACGGCGGCGGCGGCACCGCGCTCCATATAGCTACCTGTCTTACACGACACCCTGCTGTTCCGCTACTGGTCATATATGTACAGTTCAACCGAACCAACCAACCAACTAACAAAACACTAAGGTGGGGATAATATGAGTTGTTTTTATTGGTGTATATTATATGGGTAGCTTGGTAGCAATCGCGGTCGCTACTGGGTACCGTGAGACCAATTAAATTATAGTTGTTCAAATTATAGGAACCTATATAGAGATTGGAACATATATCCCCTCCCCGCCTCTTCTACTATATTTATATAAACACTGCTACTGGTTTACGCATCGATATAAATACACACCCACCATAAATGATTGGTGAATCAAAAAAAAAACTTGTATGCACCTACATGCATTAGAATCAATTTAATTGTCACGCCCTGAACGTGTTGTTTTGCAAAACTCGAACTCGAAAACCAAAAAAAAAACACGAACAAATAACTGTCGCTATTGTTTCGGTTGATGGTGATGATTGTAATGATGGAAATGTTGATAGGTGGTACAATTTAAGGTCCTGATATTAAAAGGCGCACCCTTTTTGATTTTCTTCTTCTTTTATTATTATTATTATTTCTAGTTGTCCTGTCTTCTTTATAGATATCTCGTGTATGTATACTACACTATATATGTATGTTGTGAATGTCACCGGGCCGAACGGACAATGTAACGTGTATTTATGCTAATACGGCTCTGTAACCGCCCTTCATTGTTGAAACCCATTGATATTCACCATTGTCTGCATGTTTTATTCGATCGTTTTTTTTCTTGTTGTTGTTTTTTTTTTCGTTTTTGTGTTGTTTGTTGCAACTTGATGATGGCAGTTATATCTTAACATATTTGGGAATAATTTCTTGAATAATTATTAGGTATATGGGGGTTGAATTTATTGCCAACATTTATTTAAATTTTTCTTTTCCATTATCTGCAATCATCGGTATTTCTCCTTTCTAATTCAACTTTCAACATAAATCGATGATGTTGTCGATGATACCCGGATATGATTCATTAGTAAAAATCTATTAATAATATCCCGGAACAAATACGTCTTATCTGATAAAGATCCAGAGTGATAGTTAATTTTACGCATGAAATAAAAAAATCTGGGATTTTCGATTATTCTATAAAATTCCCTTTATAAATCATACAGATAGTAGAGGTCTTACAATATTACCAATAATAATAATAATAATATGAAAGAAAGAATGTAGGTACTGGGAGGTGAAATATGAATTTTAATACGGTTCCCAGTAGGTCGACTTTTTCAAAACTATCTAACAAACAAAGATAAATATATAATAATAGAATTATAAAATATCATATAATAATATGAATAAGAAAAAGATAGAAATATCTATATATAAATATATAAGTGAAAGAATTTCAACTATAATTTATCATAGACGAATCGTCCATCATCATAAAGAGCAGGGCCTTTTCTATAACAATAACCAGTCAACACCGCCTCCTTTGATTCCCTTTCGAAAAATGTTATCCAGGACAGATCACACTGCTCTTTAAAGGCCATCTTTGTCTTATTTACAATAGATTATTGGTATATGTTGAACAAGGACAATAACAATATACTGTATGGTTATATACCTGTAGATAGATATATGTAGGTATAGGATGAAAACGATTTGCAAGTCACCTACTTATTAACATAAAGTAATTGTTGTCATTCCTTTTGACACATTCTTCACTAGGAGATGTTATATGTCGATCGGTTGTTCTTCTTCAATACATTTCGAATTGTATTAAGAACATTTTTTTTTTCTATTGAACATAAGAAGACAAATAAATAAATAAATTAACAAACAACACAATAAGTGGAAATATATTCATCTGAGAAAAGTATAGCGTAACTCACTGTGAGTGGAAGTTACTGAGAAATTATTGCAAAAAAAAGTGATTTTTATTATTTTACTTTCAAGTTTTTAACAGATTTCAAAAAAAACACCTGCAATGTTTCCTTGTTTTTCGATTTTTATAAAATCTACTTTTTCCATTTCTTCTAAAATTTGTTCTAGGTGGTCATATTTTCTAGATACTTTGCTATAGTTTGTCCAAGTAATAAATAAAGAAGACGAAAAATTAATTCTTCAAGTTATCCAAAATAACTGATGTTTTGAGCAACTGACCACCGGATAATCGGCAATATTTTCGAGAAAGAAACCTTCGTATAGGAAGAGTTTAAAATATGAGAGGAATTATAAATCCACGGTCCTCTAGAATAAAGGGCGTCTAAAGTTTTGTGTAAGAATTGTTGAATTCTTGTCAAATTTTCTAAGTAATATGGTCAAGTGAACAATTTAAAGGAGCCGAAACTGTGAAATTATATCGGGCGTACAACGAAATTTTCAGGCCAAATTAGGCTATGATACAAAGTCGTTGATTGGGTCAGAAATGCAGACAACCTCACATTCAATGTTAATAATGTGACCTTTTAAGTTTTTTCAATCAATTTCAAGTCAATTTTGGATAAAAAACATTGATTTAATGATAATTAAAAATACTTTTCGATTTTAAATTGTTTTTTACTATTTTGCAACTCAAATTGGTATCGAAACAGCCTCCGGTTCTAAACAGAATGTTCAATTTTTCAGTATTGACGACACTGAGCAACATAATCTCAATAGCGCGTTTTATTCTTACACTACTTGTTCGAGCAGAGTTCGAGAGTACCTATCAATATTGTAGGTATAGGTTCAGAAAAGTTGATAGTTGTTTTTTGTATGATTATTATTATTGTTGTTTGTCGGCTATAAGTTATAAAACCTAACTGTAGAGTACCTGCTCAGGCATTCATAAAATGCACGCTTTATTGTCAATCTCAAGGATTTATAAAACGCACCGGTTTAATTATCAATATCGATTTAGTTATCAGTATCAGTTTGAGCAACTGCAACGAAATTCCCTACATCTGGATAGTATGCTGATTTTTTATTCAAAAATACATAAAAAGGGCAAAATATGAAAAAACAATATAAGCAACTCGTTTAATAAGGCCGTTGCCGCATTTGCCCTTTAGAAAACTTGCCCGTTTTGTAGACTTGGAAGCTTGCAACAAAATCATGCCTTATAAAACTTGTTTTTTAATATACTATTTCCACCGATTCTAATGTCTTAATTTACTGACTCTTTCAACTTGAAATAGCGTTGCACATTAGGTACTGTCTCGTGTCGGACGGGTAAGTTATACCATACTTTTTACTCAATGGTTATACCTTACCCTTGTGCTCAGGAGTCGATTTAAGGTTCCTGAGGCTCCCAATTTACAATATAAAACCCTTCAATTTAGTAAATTTCATATTTAGCAGCCCTTCTTATACATGGAAGGTTGTGTAACCCTAAGCTGCAACCTGTATAGATTATACACAAATCCATCTCTGCCCGTGTTGTACACAAGAGTTTGTTACTGATAGATGAAAGTTTCTTATTTTTTTATTATATATTTTTCTCTTCAAAAGTAGTTAGTAGACAGTAGACCGTATTCAGCGAGCCCACTGGGCATGTACCCCGTTGCCCAGTCCGACGGTGATATTACCTTATCCATTTGTTTAAAAAAAGTCCATTGGAAACTAGAAACATAATTTCAGCTTCCAGTCTTTGTAATTATAAATTTTAATTAAAAACGTTCCGGTTTTTGCCTTTAGTAAATTACCATTAATAAAATTCAATTAAACAAATAAAACCGATTTCTCACTGTTACTGTGATTATTATTACCATTATTATTATTACAGGATTATTTATGGGCGATTTATTGTCAATATTATTATTACTATTATTATTAAATATAAAACAACCTCTTAGCTATAAATATACCTACAATATAGTTATACATAGATATTGTATATATAATATCAAATTGTAACAATCTTCTTAACCATTACCAATTCCTTCCTCTCTTTTTGTTCCTTCCTTCCATCGTTGTTGTCGACGATAAAACACATGTCCCATTTAGCATAAATTTACCAACAGACAGGTTGTTGGCAATTACACGCCAATATTCACTTAAATATTGGCTGCACCAGCAGGAATTGTTGCAAAACATCTCTTAAAGTGAGGAGTGTCGGATGCCTTGTTTTAAAAGAACACCGGCAATATTGTTATTGTAGGTATTACACAAATTGTATCAGTTATCCCAGCAATTGAGAACCTACAGCTATTTCAACACAGTAGGTAAATACCAAAAAGAAATCCAAGTTTTTTTTCTTTAATTTGTTTTTGAGACACCTTGTGTTAATTTGACAAATTGGTAAGTATTGGTGAAAATTGTCGAAGTTTGGGGTCGACTTTTTTTGGGATACGTTGTATGTTAGTGGTAGGAAGAGTTGAATTAAGACGGCAGGAGGGAAAGCCAATGAGGCCTTTCACTGAGAGAAGAGAGCCCCCGGATTGCGAGCCACCAGAGGCTCCCGATCTGTAACATTAACCATTCTCATACAGTACACTTAACGTTCACTTGTTACTGTGATTATTCCAATTTTTTTCAAAAAATTTTTGTAATTGTTTTTTCGTAGATTCACCAACAAAAAAAGTACAATTTCCACTATATATTGTTGTCGTTTTGTGTTGTTACAGGAATTATCAAAGTGTGCAAAAATTCCCTTCTGTATCATAGTTATAAAAATAAACCAAAACGAACGGAGAGGAAAAAAGGAAAGTAACAATAATAATAATAATAATAGTTTATAATATTGTACGGATAAATCGCGAGATTAACTCATCCACAAACATCTCTCATCTCCGGGCTGACTAACGCCAGGTATCCCAGATAAGAATCACGGCACGATGTTTGCGATAATACAGATCGAGAACGACGTTAGTGGGCGCGAGTTCCGCAGAAAAATGCGCCCCAAGTACGAGTTCGTTTGTAAATATTGTCAACGAAAATTTACCAAATCATACAATCTGATGATCCATGAACGGACCCATAAAAGTCCAGAATTGACCTTCAGCTGTGAAGTGTGCGGCAGAGGATTCAAACGTCAGGACAATCTCAAACAGCACAGGTAATAAACACTTCCTCATTACATACACGAATACACACAAAAAATTGATTTTTTACACATTTTTTTTAAATATATGTACATGTATAATATATGGTTGTTTTTTATCAAAAAACAAATAATTTGACCAATTTTTCAGTACACACACACAAATATACACACCTTCAATCTTCAATATCTTTATGACTCGTTGTTTCTGTCTTTTAGTGTTGTTGTATTGTTTTAATATTGTTCTTTTTTAAATATGTCAGTCATGATGACGGCAATTTGTATAAAACGACTCATGAAGGTTAGAAAATTTTCGTTGAAGAACAGACAAGGTCGGATTTCGTCGCTAAATCCGAAAAAAAAGCAAAAATAAAATACAAAAATAATAATAAAAAACGGAGAAAACGAGGAAAAAATACATACAAACAGAGAGAGAAAGAGATAAGGAGAGAATGAGAGATAAAATTGACAAGCCCACACGTTTATTTCAAATGTTTTCACTTGTGGGAATTAATTGAAATTAAAATGGTGTAGGTGTTACTTTTACTTGAGTAGTGATTTTTTGTCGAATTTCGACTTGTCTGGTTGTTCTTCGTTCAAATGGGTTGTGGTGGCTCTTATTTCACATTGGTTTTTCCCCGAAATATAGCCCAAGCCGAACTCTAATCAATAAGACTCAACAAAAATTCTAAAATTTTATAAATCGATTAGAGCACTGTAAATGCTGTGTATGCCTTTTTCTTGGTACTTTTTGGATTTCTCATGGAAAACTCACTATTTTCTGTTTCTATTTTTTGTGTTGGCCGGTGTTTGGTGTTTTTTTCGGTTTTTATCCAATAATAATAATAATAA
Organism: Iselma pallidipennis; assembly: GCA_037464855.1. Classification (NCBI taxonomy): domain Eukaryota; kingdom Metazoa; phylum Arthropoda; class Insecta; order Coleoptera; family Meloidae; genus Iselma; species Iselma pallidipennis. The sequence continues at coordinate 1,867 of JAZBHA010000939.1, read as the reverse complement.
TATTAACCTAGAATAAAACCATTGTGTCTTTGGTTGTCGGTATTGAACGATTTTGATGAGTAGAGAGACACAATACTTGAACTAAAAAGGCAAATTAATTGAAACCGCCGTGCGCGCGCTATTCTTTGTCACCATCGTCTGGAAATTGGTCACAGAATATTAAAACTGTTGCATTGCCAAATAAATCCTTAAAGTATTGAGTCTCGACAGACCGTTACAAATCGGCTTTATTGCCAACGATAAATAAGAGCCACAAATAATCCGTTCCTGACCCATCATCAACAACAACAACAACAGCAACAAAATCTAAGGAATAGAGGAATGGAAGGGGGAAAATTGTTGTATATATATACCTATTATTTATATATTTTATTATATTTTATTTATTTTTATACATGTTAACTATGGCTAATTTTACGTTGGTATTTTAGATGTAATCAATGCATATGGCGGTAAAGGGCTCCTGACCGAAACTCTGGGCATATTCCGGCCCTGTCTTCTTTCATTGCAATGTAAGGTCCTTTTTAACACACAAACACACACTTTATTTTACAAAAACACAACTTTATACAAATAAAAAATTTAATTGAAATTTTTGGGGCCTATCTACTAATGCTTTTTTCCAAAACGATTAAAATTGGTGATTGTTGTTAATTTTTTTTAATAAACCTATATTTTTTTATAAATAGTTTTTCTACAAAAAAAAAATAAAAAAAATAAAGAAAAATTGTAATTGTTATTGTTTTCCAGGACAATACATTATCCGACCGCACCAGCCTACAGTTGTTTCTCCAGATGCTAAAATAGTTAATAATAATAACAATAATAATTAATCGTAATAATTAATAATAATCGTAATAATTTTGCAATTTTCCTATTATTGCAGTATTTATCAATATTTAATTTATCATATTTTAAGCAAACAATAATAATAATAATAGATTACAACAATAATGTTATTGCATGTTGTATATATTGCATAATTCTTCAGTTCTTCTATTTTTTTTTCAATATAATTTATATTTCGCAAAAAATTATTCAGACTACATACTGTCTAGTCTAAAAAAATGTACTTTAATTAAGGATTAGCAATCAAATTGTCATTGTCGAGTAAGTGCAATTATCCTGTATCTGTTAAAATTTCGTCCTATAGCAACTATTCTTGGATTAATATAAGGAAATCATTTTCGGACTTGTACAGTTAATTTCCGCTTACTTTAGAATATTATATTAATTTTAAGTAATAACGTACTAATTATTATTATACTTTATTTTTTTGATCATACTGTATAAATTTAGTGTAATCTGTGTAATTTTTGTTCAGCAAAAACTACTTCAGTCGCTTGAAAAAAATTGCAATATTAATAATTGTAAGTAAATTTTTTTTTATTTATATAGCCTACAATACATATTTATTAACTTAGAGAGCTTTATTGAGAAATGAATAATTAAAGATTTTTTTCCTGAAACATTGATTCGTTTCTTTCTGAACTATCCTTATCCCTGCTGTTATTATTACACATATTATTGATTCAGTTCCCACCGTTTATGTTTTGACGTATACGGAAATAAAACAACAGGTCAAATTGTGGCTAAGTATCCTGGGGCAGGTTGTTGTTGGTTGTTGGTTGTTTGTTGGCAAATAGTAAAGCTGCACGCAAGGGGGCAGCACGGTAGCCCGTCAGAATTACCGCTTTCACCGTTATTATTATTATGTTTTTGTTGTTTCTGGCCATAGATCGTGAATATAACAACAACAACAACAACAACAACAAGGATCTCTTGAGATGTTGCTCCACTGCTGGATAATTCCTCTAGGTTTATTGACAGAGATCACACGATGTAATTTCAAAGAAATTAACTACTA